>JAJTUV010000231.1:600000-903026 GCA_021653895.1 Mastomys natalensis
TTTTATTATTATTACTTTTTTAAATCTTAAGTATCATTAAGTTGCCAAAGGAAGCCTGTGGTAACACTTTTGCCTCAGCCTTCTTAGTAGCCAGGATCACAGGCCTGCACCATTGGGCCTGGGAAAACCAGATATTTCTAATGAATCCTGTTAATCTTTTGGGGCATCATGGATATGCTGTATTTTTGTGATGTTAAAATGTTTCCATAGGCCTGGGATGAGAGCTTGGTTGGTAAAACATTGATGACCTGAGTCTAATCCTAGAACCCACAGAATAAAACTGGATATGGTATTGCATGCTTCCAATCCCAGTGCTGGGGGCAGGCAGAGCCAGGGCTCAGTGGCCAGCCAGCTTAACCTACTTGGTGAGTTTCCGGCACACACACACATACACACACACACACACACACACACACACACACACACACACACATACACACACACACACACAATTAATCTATTTATTTACTTACATCCCACTATCAGCGCTCCTGTCTCCTCTCAGTCCTCCCCCTTCAATTCCTCACCCAACTCTTCTCTTCCCTTCTCCTGTGAGAAGGGGGAGTCCCCTGAGTGTCAACCTTCCCCCACACATCCATCACTGCAGAACTAGGTTCATCCTGTCTCGTTGAGGCTAGACAAGGTGGCCCAGTTAGGTGAACAGGATTCACAGGCAAGCAACAAATTCAGAGACAGCCCCTGTTTCAGTTGTTTGGAGACCTGAATGAAGACCAAGCTGTATGTCTGCTCTATGTGTGCGGGAGTGGGGTATGTTTTCTTTTCAATCTACTAGGAGAGCTAGAAATTCCCTTGATGTCTGAGAGGCCCTGGAAGCCTCACCTGTCCTGTCTGTCTCTGAGGCTCATCGGTGAATTCAGTGGTGTTTCCCAAGGCAGGATTAAAGGCACAGTGTGAAATCTACTGACCTCAGGAACATAGGAAGAAGAGGCTGTTAATTCCTAGAATTTGAATTCATGACTTCTGTTAGCCTGCAGACACTGAATTCTCCCTCCCTCCCTCCTCCCTCCCTCCCTCCCTCCCTCCCTCCCCCTCCCTCCCCCCCTTCTGCCTTCCCTCCCTCCCTTCTGCCTTCCCTCCCTCCCTCCCTCCCTCCCTGCCTTCCTTTCTCCTCCTCCCTCTTTATCTTCTTCTGCCCAGGGCTACATGGCTCTAGGAGACACAAACCAACCATATATTTTTTTCTACCTCTACAACACACTCAACACTGAAGGTTTCTGGAGCCCCTAAAGGTTTGAGCATTTCTCCCCATCAACAAACAAGTAATCCTGTCTTCGTGGGTAACAACTACATATTCTTTAATCCATCTGTAGTCTCAAACCACCTGCCCATCTACCTACAGCAAATGCCCGATCCTGCAAGGCTACCCTCAGCTTTGGATACTAATCAGAAGCCCCAGGTGCTTGAACCTGTGCTCCTGAACAATCAACTTTATAAATTGAGGTTCCCATAAGCCCCAACTTCAATTTGACTAATGTACCCAAGGAATTCACAAGACTGTGAAAGACAGCATCCCCAGCTCATCATAAAGAATATCCCAAAGGGGGTGGGTACATGAATGTTCAGGTGAAGGGAAGTCTGAAGCTACCACACCAACAGAAGCCCATCGAAAACGAAGTCTAAATACATCTTCACAGCATCTCAGTTTTCTCCTGCTTCCCACCTGGTGCACTGCCCGGAGGCCCCAGAACTCTGGGAGTCCTGGAGTGGCTAAGATGCCCTACTCTTGAGAGGGCCCTAAGGATGGGCATACAGACTGGGCCTTGGCACACTGCTTCAAAGCTGGACTTGGGCGGTTCATTTGTATCTTGACATCCTCCTGCCTTCTCTGTGACCTTGGCCCCATTTCCTCACTGCTCCCCATCCCCTGTTTCTTCTCACACTCCCATTTTGTTCTGTGCCTCTCCATGTCGCTATGAGGATTAAGTAAAATCACATTAGAGCATCTTTGGCCCCGTGCCTGGTTTATAGTAAACTCTCGATCGATGTTAGAACTTGCTTTGGTTATATCCCTGGAAAGTGTGAAGTGTGTAGAAGATAGTGAAGTTTCCAGCAAAAGAGGATGTTGGAGATCTGAAAGTAAAAATGATGTGCTTGGAGTGGGGGTGGTAGTGGCAAGTTTTGGCTCAGTCCTGAGAAGAACCCATTGGCTGTTCATAAACCACATGGTCACCATGGCCTGAAGACCCCTGGTGACAAGGGAACAGTTGACCTCTTATCTTAGGCATGCTCTGGGGAGGAAAGGTCATAGGTTAAGCGCTTGAGTACCTGCACAGCTATGTCACTTAGGGGTGATGGAGTCAGAAGTTCAACAGGAGCAATGGCCCACAAAGCTGGACTTCAGTTCTTTTGTAAAGGTGGGGGTCTCATGTTATCTATGCTGGCCTTGAACTCCTGATGTAGCTAAGGATGACCTTCAATTCTTGATCCTACTGCTGCTGCCTCCGACTGCTGAGATTGCAGGTGTGTGCCACCTCACCTGGATCAGCCTTCAGTTCTGAGGGAGCTGGGATGCGCTGTCTCCTCCAAATGACAAGAGAAGGTCAAGATGGAAAGGGGACCACGGCAGGGGCAGCCAGAGGGAGCAGACAGGAAGAGAGGAGGAAGGGCACAGCCAAGTGAAACCAAGCATTGGGTTGCACGGCTTCATTTTAAATAATTTCTAGTTTACTGGGGGATGGAATGGAAGGGAGGAATTTATGAAGCAAACGAAAATAGATAATTATGCCTTATAAAATTGCTGTCTGTGAAAAAACCGTGCAGAAGGACTGGTGTGAAAATAATTACCTTGTTACATTTCTGACCGCAAAAACCCTTCTTTCTGTCACCCACACGGGAGAAATTTTGATGGATCACAGAGGCAAGCTGGAGCTTGTCCTGTTTCCTTTATTCCTTCTTCAAGTGCACTGAGGTGTCCCCTGGCAGCCTTGGATGGAGAAATAGAATGAACGGGGGCTTCAAGGTGACTCGGAAGAGAAGGTACAAGGGCGGCCAACCCTGTAAGTCTCCCTGGAGGCTGTCCCTGATCTTCCTTTTGACTCATAGAGAGGCTGGGAGGCTGAGTGGTAGGAGTTAGGGGCTATGAGTCGGGCTCCAGTGATGTGAGATAGGATAGGTTATGGAGCCTTCTGGGACATGGTCCTTCCTCATTGGAAAAATTAGCTAAGATGGAACTCACACCACAGGATGAAAACTCGGGTCTCGCTTAGCCAACGCCACCCTGTCCAGGAGAGCTGGGGTGTGGGACTCTGAGATCAGTGCTGGAGAAGCTCACAGGGTGGGTGGTGGCAATCTGCTGCTGTGTTCCCACTCGAAGTGTCAGGAATCCCTCCCATTCTCTTCTCTTGGTTTATGTTTCATATTTTAAGGGGCTAGTGTTTGTGTGTACATGTCTGAGTGTGCCTGCATATACCTTTACCTGCATATGTGTGAGTGTGGGTGTGCTTCTCTGTGTGTGTACTTTTTATGTGCCCATGACTGTGCATATGTGTACCTGTGTGCGGGAGTGCATGTGTGTGGATAGGCTTATGTGAATGTGCCTGATTGTGTAATGGATACGCATGTGCAAATGACTGTGTATACCTCTGTATACTCACGGAGGGGTGTGGCTGTGTAATTATGTGAATATATATGTGTGTGTATGTCCATGTATAAGTGTGCATGAAAGTATAACTGTGTGTAATTATGTATGTGTGTGCCTGTGTAAACGTGTGAATACATATGTGTGGGCTGATGAAAGTATACCTGTGTGTACTTGTCTGTAAGTGTGTGTGTGTGCCTACATGCAAGTGTGGATGCATGTGTATGTTGATTGTGTGACTGTGTAAGAGGGTTGGGGCTGTGAGTATATGTGCCTATGTAATAATATAGTGTGTTTGGGAAGAGGGAAGTGTGTGGTGTGTGTGTGTGTGTGTGTGTGTGTGGAAAGTGAAATTGTATGAGCATGAGTGTGTGAATAGACTTGTGTGAGAGTATGTGAGTGTAGCTGTGTGTATGAATGTCTTTGTGTGAATGGATTTTTGTGAGTGTGTGTGAGTATATGGATGAGTCTGTGTACTGGGGTAGTCCCAGGTCTCACTGGTCCTCAGAGTAATCAAACCTTGCTTTTCATGCAGTTTTTACTGAGATGGTTAGAGCAGTGTGCAGTCCCATGATGCACAGCATTAGCCGAGGATGACAATGAGCTGAGGCAGAGAACAGAAGTCGGGAGTACATGCATCCGTAGAGCAGGGTGTGTATATGGAGGGTTCAGAGGGTGGGTGATAGGCATCACTCCTCAGGCTCCCAGCCCACTGAGGTTGCCTACAGGGAGGAACTCTTGGAGTAGATAGAGCAGGAAAGTTTCCTATGCTGTGAAAACTATTCACCTAGGACAGGAAGCATTATCAGTTGGGAACTGCTTGCTGTTTGCATGCTGTGCATTGGAGATGCTTTTAAATGTTTCCAAAAGTCTATCTTTTCTTACGCATTTGTCTGTTAAGATAGGGTTGTCAGCAAACTCAGAGGAGGCTGCTCCTTTCATAATTAGCTCACTTTTGCTGACCAGGGCTTTAGTGAAGCAATCTCCATATGCCTCACTGTACTGCCAGAGTGAGAGATTTGATGTCACACCGATGTATGCATCTGTGTTGTACATTTGAAAAATCATTTGGTTTTCAGTTTAAATACTTTTATGTGTACATGTTTACATGTGATTGCAGATGTATGCATGTTGACATGGAGGCCAGAAGTCAGCATTAGTATCTTCCACCTTAGGTTTTGAGATACGATCTCTCATGGTACCTGGTGATCATCAATTTGACTTGACTGGCTAGGGATCCACTGGTCTCCACTAGCACTGGTGTTACAGGTATGCACTGCTGTGCCCAATTTTACATGCATGCTGGGGAATTGAACTCAGCTCCTTTTGCATGCACAACAAACGCTTCTGTTTTTGTTTTTGACTAAGAGATAGTCTGCTTTCTGTTTTGTTTTGTTTCGAGGAAAATCCAAGCAAAGGTCATAAGCCAAAAAGAGTCAGGGCAAGATGCTTTCTGATCTCCATGTCTGGGCTCACACCCTGCCTGTACCAGCTTGATAGATGGTATGTACATACGGATGCAGAGTGGAAAGAAGGTGGTTGCAAGCTTCAAGATATTTGTAACTGTTACTCCTGTTTTGAGAAGGGTCAGCATCACCCGTGTAAATGTGCTTTTACACTCCTATAATCTGAAATTTCTTTTCACAGTTGCTTGACCAGAGTGGGTCTAACCCTTATGAAGCCCTGTATAGCTTGAACTTCTAAGCTAATAGCCAAACACTCCTGGTGACCACGCTTCAGTGTTTCGTGGGAAGATCACTCAGGTAGCAGATTGCTAACATCTGGAACAGCAGCAAGCTTCTCCATGCATGCTTATTCTCCCTCTTTAATTTTTAAAAAATATTTGTGTTGATGGACAGTTCAGACATGATTCTAGATAGCCATTTCCACTGTAAGCCCCTATCACCCATCATTGAAATATTCTCAGGTCTTGTGGTGGAACCTCCTCTCACACTTTGACATTGTGTTGACCTTTCGTTGATCATTGAGGACCAATGTTATGTTTCGTGGATTCCACATTTAAGGAAAACAGTGTTTTTGTTGTTCCATAATCACCTCCATTAGCTAGCTCCTCACGCAAAGCATTTCCTGCAATCCTCAAGCCCCTTCCACTCTTCTAGCACCTTCTGAATGTGGTTGGTTTTTGTTGTTGGTGGTTGTTTGTTTTTGATTTTGTTTTAGGTTTTTTGTTTGTTTTTTGTTTTTGTCTGTGTACAGGTCCACTCACTATTGCATGCTGTGTGGAGGTCAGAGAATAACTTCAGGCTTTTTCTTCTATCACTTTCCTTCTCTTCTCTTCTCTTCTCTTCTCTTCTCTTCTCTTCTCTTCTCTTCTCTTCTCTTCTCTTCTCTTCTCTTCTCTTCTCTTCTCTCTCTCTCTCTCTCTCTTTCTCTCTCTTTCTCTCTGTGTGTGTGATATGTATGTGTGTATGTTTTGTGCATATATATGTGTGTATGTATGATGTAGTTTGTGTGTGGTGGTTTGTGTATGGGTGTGTGTGTGATGTATTTATGTATGTGTATGTGGTTTGTGTGTATATGTGTGTGTTTGGGGCATATACACACATATGTATTTATATAATATAGTGTGTAAGTGGTAATTTATATGTGTCTGAATATGTGTGTTTGTGTGTGAGGTGTATGCACATGACTGTGTGAGTGTGAATGCCTCTGTATGTCTGTACAGTCTAGAGAAGGACAGACACTGGGTGTCATCCTCTGTCACTCTCTGCTTTATTGCCTTGAGATTCAGGGCACTTGTTTTTTCAGCTAGGCTAACTAGTGAAGTGTTAGGATCCATTTGTCACTGCCCCCACTTCTAAATGCTTGTTTGTAAGCATGACCAATCTTCCCTGGCTTTCTTATGTGAGTGCTGGTGATTCAGATTCAGGTGATCACAGGTATGTAACAAACACTCTTACCACTGTGCTACACCCCAACCTCTCCACGTTACATTTGAGACAGGGTCTGGAGCAGCGGAACCATTGCAGTATACATGTATTTGGGTCCTTCTGTGGTTACCTCTGTGGAAATCTATGTAGTCATTATGACCCCTGTTTCCAAAGGCTACTTACTTTAGGAGAAACAGTGCTGGCTACCCGGACTTATACTTTCCTGCGGATCCTTACTCTTTTTTTGAGACTCAGGCACTGATTTAAGTATAAACTTCCAGAGATAAGAGAGGATTGATGTAAAATTATCTATTTAATTTCCTCTTTTTTTTTTTCTGTTTTAAAAGTCAGCCTAAAGTAGTCCTTTTTACAATTTGTGGACCCTTTTACATGAACGTTCCTCTACAGTCTTGGCAGTGGCTCTGATGTGACAGTTTTGAGTTCTAGTCTCCAGAAGGAAGAAGGATGAGGGAAGAATGCTGGGACTTGGTGGTAGCTGAAGCCAAAGGCTCTCAGATTCCTGCTTCACTTCATCTCAGAGGAGAGGACTGTCAGTAAAGCGTATGCCTCTCTGTATCTGTCCTGTGCCAGGCTCTGCAGCCCTTGAGAAGAGGATGCTTCACTCCTCATAGGGAGTCTTCTGTAGCGGTTGCCCAGCATACTGTTATCTTTCCACTGGACTAGAAACTCTTGAGGCATAGTTCTCATTTTCTCCCACTCTGAATCTGATATAGTAAGAGCTCATCCCAGCTTATTGGTAAGATTCCTGCTGTTGATGTGACGTGAACCACGGTTAACTCCTGATTCTATCTTCTTCCCTGGCTGAGAGGCCTTGGTAGGTTAGTCAACTTCTCAATAGTTTTGTTCCTTTTCTAAAAACAATGTGCATATTGAATTTTTTTTTATCATGCTTACTAAAAGAGTGCATGCAAAATACCCCGTTAGTGTTGGACACATTCCAAATGCCCAGTCAATTGTCTTTGCTTTGTTTTCGATAAAAAACAAGAAGTGAGCTTTGGACCCCTACAGAATGCAACACAAAACAAGACAATAATAAGTGAATGGAAGGTACCAGAGTATTTTGGATCAGGAGATTCAGGAGAGCCCTTCTAGCCTGGCTAGACACTGATGTCATCTTGCCCTTCTGAATCTGTCTGAATCATCTTGATCTCCAGTTCTTTAAGGGGATGCCAGCTTCCTTCCTAGATCCTCATCCAATGTGACTCAACACAAGATTCCAGTCCAAATCAGCCAAACACCAAATCCATGTTACAGCAAGAGGTGTGAGACTGAGTTACTGCTGGGCCTCGGGTCAATGTCTACTGCTGGGAACTTTTCTGGGTCACCGTTGCTAGTCATACTGGTATTGGTTCACTGTACACCTGTTGACTGCTGACCTTGCCGGGGATCTAGGTTCAGAATCTACCCTTAATTCCATTAGACTGACTGTGGCTCTGTCTTAGTCTCAAGCTACCATCATTACTCTTCTCAAAGTCCATTCTAACATATAAATGTACACCCTTATCATCCACTGGAATCAATGTATTCCCAGTATGGTCATGGTCATCCCCTGTGAGTGGACACGGGTCCATCCCATTTTTTGTTAATATAAACAATAATCCTGGTGTGTGTGTGTGTATGTGTGTAGTATACTTTGGGAGCACATATTTACTTCAAGGTAGAATTGCTGAATTATAGATACTTAACAAGTCAGTGGATACTCCCAGAATGCTTTCCCAAAAGACTTGACCAGTTTATAACCCATTTTGTTGCATATGCATCTCATTTGCTCGTGTGGTCCAGGATGTTAGTGAGACTTTGAATCTGTGCCAATTTAGCCGGGCGGTGGTGGCGCACGCCTTTAGTCCCAGCACTTGGGAGGTAGAGGCAGGCGGATTTCTGAGTTCGAGGCCAGTCTGGTCTACAGAGTGAGTTCCAGGATAGCCAGGACTACACAGAGAAACCCTGTCTCGAAAAACCAAAAAAAAAAGAATCTGTGCCAATTTAACTGACATCCTCATTGTTTTGCATATGTGTAAGTGGGTATTGTTTAATACATTTGTTAGCCAGTTTATTCTGTCTGTGTAGAACCCTTGCTTTTTCTATTTTTAAGCTGACTTTCAAAAACCCACTAATTACTTGTGGTACCCTTCTCTCTAGTCTCTGCTTATCTGTAACTCTGTTGTGAGTACATTTTCTGTTGTATCTAAATATTTTAATTTTTGAACGCAGATCTGACCATCTATTTCTTTCTGGCATTGGGTTTTGTCTGATGACTTTGTGTCTCCCATAAAAATACTATCTGGGAAAGTGTTTGTGTTTAACTCGTCTGTGTATCTGGAATTTATCCTTGTGTAGTCTACAGTATTGACGTATTTTTATTATTAAAATCCATTGGCCCCATCAGAACTGCACACATCTTAGTGAGGCACTCCCTTCACTATGGAGTGAATACACATGCCAAGTTGTCTGTACTCTTTCTCTTTGATTGTCTGGTCTGTTCTGATACCAGTTTTAAAGATGATAGCCGTATGACATATTTTAATGGCTGACGAACCAACCCTCTGAATAGCATTCTTTTCTAAAAAAAATAAAATCTTGTCACATACTAAAAGATGTCTCTTTTGAAGATGGGCCTTAGAGCTAGTTGGGCACATTTCATTATGCAGTCCTGTTTAATGGGAATTGGATAGCACTGGGTATACAGATCACTCGGAAGTTACTGACTTCTCTATGATGTTGAGGCTTTTCATCTGAGGACATGGCAGTCAAGTTCCCTTTTATGCCCTTCAGTAAGGTTTTATAGCTGTATTACAAAGGCCTTGTGAGATTTGATCCTCGGTAGTTTATTGGCTCTGCGACTTACTGTGAACAGATACTTTTTTTTTCATTATTTTTAAAAACAAGCAATCATGGGTAATAGATACTTTGGTAACTAGGAGAGTAGTGAGCCTCTCTCTCCCGACAAATCCAACAGAGGCTAACCACCAGTGTGGGATTGCAGAGGGGATTTACCACCTGCGACATACTCACTTCTAAGATTACTTTTCATTGTAAGAACTAGAGTATATAGTGTATATATAGAGAGTATATAGGAAGTGTCAGAATCGGATTTGACCTTGAATAATCTGTAGCTTCCTGAGATTACTGCCTACCCTTTTGAAGCTCTTTATGGTTTTGTATGGGAGAGGTGGTAGCTGGAGAATCAGAAGTTCATGCACTGGAGCTGGGTTATTTACATAGTGAGTTCGAGGCCAGCCTGGACTCCATGAGATCTTGTTTCAAAATAAAATAGAGCCGGGCAGTGGTGGCGCACACCTTTAATCCCAGCACTTGGGAGGCAGAGGCAGGCGGATTTTTGAGTTCGAGGCCAGCCTGGTCTACAGAGTGAGCTCCAGGACAGCCAGGGCTACACAGAGAAACCCTGTCTCGAAAAACCAAAAAAAAAAAAAAAAAAAAAAAAAAAAAAAAAAGAAATAGAGTAAGAATAGAATAGAATAGAATAGAATAGAATAGAATAGAATAGAATAGAATAGAATAGAATAGAATAGAATAGAATAGAATAGAATGAAATGAAATAATGTACACTTTGGTCAATTCACACCTTGCTTCACTGGTGCCATATCCCTGAGACTTCACAGTGCACTGGGTACCATGAAAGCTCTGGTTGGTTCTGCACTCTGAGAAAGTGGTTCTAAAGAATCCAAGTTGTTTTTCATTTATGATCTTTGTCCCTATCATGTCTTAGTGCAGAGCTGTCGAGACTTAAAGTTCACAGTATCATTGCCCTTGATCCAGTTTCCAAACCTGACTTTTGTCTCCCCATTTGTACCAGCATAATGATAATGACTAAGCTCTGGATGGAGTCAGCTCACTTTAAAGCAACTGAATAATTCTAAGTGGTTCAGGTCCCAAGTGCATCCGTTAGGAATGACAGCCAGAAGGAGAGCTCCATGAAAATCTTACCCAAGTAAACTCTAGTTTCCTATAGTACAAGAAATGAAGTGTTTACAAAGCCTTCTGATGGTTCAAGAAGATTCAGACAGGCTAAGCCTGCTGTTTCCCATCACAGAGAATTCCTTGGAGCCTGCATCAGCAGGGCATGGTCTAAGATATTGTCTACATAGCAGAAGACCATGAAGAAGATGAAAGAGGAGGAGGAGGAAGAAATAGAAGAAGAAGAAGAAGAAGAAGAAGAAGAAGAAGAAGAAGAAGAAGAAGAAGAAGAAGAAGAAGAAATGTCCCCTGACAGGAACTGGGCCTGGGAATCCATGACCATAGTCTGCCTCACTTTTCAAGGCTTCTAGCAAAGGACTTCTGAAGGTCATGTCTTTAAAAATGACTGGACATAAATCTCCCTTTGCTTTAGAATGTCTTTGGGGATTCTGGGTGGTATGGCATCCAAGCGTCCCCTCTCTTTTACTTCATCTGTGTTTTCTGCATATCTCTTGAATGGACAGTGACTGGAGATTGGCCACAAGAACACTCTGTTGAGGTCTGTTGCTTCCAGGCTTAAAGGTTTTCATCAGTCCTCCATAAGTTTCTATAGCCTTCCAGTTACCTAGCTCCAGGGCAGACTTGAGAGAGGAACTGTCTCTTTTCCCAGGAAGTGGAACCCACCCCTCTCTTCCAGGCAATTAGTTCTATTAAAGTCGTCGGGGAAAACAAGAACTTTCTCTGTACAAACACTGGTATGTGGTGAGGTATGTGACACCAGGCTACTTGATGCTCCTGAAATCCCTCTCAGCAGGGTCTCTTGTTGTTTTGACTAATCATTTCTTTCCTATTACTAACTGTTATGATTAGGGGAATTGCCTGTGTATGGGCCCAGTATATCAGAGACTCTAATGAGCAGTGTATGCAGACTTGTTCACATAACCCTGGAACCACAGTGGGTTCTCTTGTTGCTAAAGAGGAGGGGCTAAGATGATTGTGGACAGGAGTTTCCAATCAGCTTGTGAGCTCTGCCCCCATACTCCACAGATGCTGTTACATCTTACCTATGCCTTGCACACTTAGGAACCTGGACGGCAGACAAGTCTCTGTACTGGCACCTCTCAAACAGCCCCATAACTAAGTGATTTATTTCCTCATATTTATGCTAAGGATAATAGTTCCTACCTTCCAGGATATTCACAAGATCAATTTTACTAAGTTGTGCACAAAATGCTTAATATTGTTCTTTATATATAATGTTTATTTAGAGAAAATTCTGAGTTCAATACAGACCTCTGTTGAATGTTGACCAACACCATCCCTCTGTTCTTTCAACTAGTCTGTATAGAAATTTACTCTAGGAAACAAACAATATTAGTTTTCTATCAAATCAGTGACAAGTCAAGAAGTAACCAGTTGACAAACAATTCTTTTGATCACCAAGAAGTCACTCACTGGGAGGAAAGAGGTGTACACATCCATGTAGCAGACCTACCTTGACCTTGACACATTTTTGATCACAGATAAGCCATGTTGCCTCTCTGAACCTCAAGTTTTTTTTCATCATGAAGATGAGGATAGTAAAGACTCAATTTTGGAGCAAAACTGGAGATAATGTCTATAGAAAGAATATGACAACAATTTGAGACTCTTCCTCTGTTGGTCCTTCATCCTGGCCCAAGCCACTCTTGTCCCTCATCTGGATGGCTACTGTGTGCATGCACACACACAGACACAAAGACACAGACACAGCACAGACACACACACCACACACACACATACCACACACACACACACACACACACACACACACACAAAACACACACACACCAGTGTGTGCGGGTCCTTCCTCATAACCTTCCTTAGAGTAAAATATTACTGAGAATAAAATTGCTGCCAGCTGTGCCCAGGATTTACATCATCTGGTCGTCTGCCTCCACTAGTCCCTTTCTCTCTCCATCCCTTATCCTTCTCTTCCACTCAGTTGATTTTCTTATAGCAACATTGCTCCCCTTGATATTTCATAGCCAGCCAACCACACCTTCTCCTCAGGATCATTGCAGTGACTGGCTCTTGCTTAGGGAACATCCCTCTACAATCTAGTTAGCAGCTTCCGACTCACCCCGATCTAGTATGTGTCCAAATGACCTTATCTAGGAGAAGGCTCTCTTCATCTTCCCCAAGCACACTGACTCTGTTCCTCCTGTTCTTTATTACTAGAGCATTGTCAGCAATGACATCACACGTTTATCTACCCTTCGAGACATCATCTGACTCCTCCACTAGAATATAAACTCCATGAGAACACTTCCACACGTGTTATTGCAACTGAAGTAGTCATTACAATGTAATGAGTAAGATGGATAGCTGTCATTAGAGAAGCTGTTTGTTAGCGTGCCAGTCCAATACAAGCTAAAGTCATCTGGAAAATATGATTGAGAAAATGCCTCAATCAGAATGGTCTGTAGGCCAATGAATGGGACATTTTTTTCATTGGTGATGGGTGTTCAAGGGCCCCGCCTACTGTAGGTGGTGCTATCCCTTGGCAGGTGGTCCTGGGTAGATGTAAAAGGTCATTGAACATGAATCTGAAGATCAAATAGTGAGCAGTGTTTCTCTCTAGTCCTTCAGTTTCTGCCTCCATCTTCCTGCCCTGCTTGAATTCCTGCCTTGGCTACTGCTATGGTTGGGATTTATAAGGCAAATAACTCTTTCATCTCCTTTGGCCATGGTCTTTATTACAGCACTAGAAAGCAAAGCTGTAAGGAAACTATTGACACTAACAGGTGCCCTTCTAATCCTTTACTTATTGGAAGTCCTATATAATTCTTCTAATCAATTGTAATCTTTTGGTTTTACCTGTGAGTGTGTGTGATTTGGCTTATTGTAATCTGAAAAAGCCAGACCACCCATTGCTAGTGAGTTGGTCCAGGATTTCATTTGAGGCTGATTCCAAAGGGAACGAAATTGTCCCGGGAGTGGTATCTCACATGGATGTTAGGATCCTACATATTGGTCCTAGGTTTCAATGCCCTCTCATCCTTACCCTATGGTACCAGCCAGCACATTGAGAACATTCTCAAAGGATGTTCAACATTGAAAAGTGGATGAACTCCAGTCATTTTCTGATGCAGACTTTTGGTACAACTCTACCTCTGGAAGGCTTCTTATTCCTCTAAAAAGGCAGAGCACTGTATCTGATATTTAACACCCACAAATTTCAGGTATCCTTTGTCTGTTTTTTTCCCCATGTCCCTGAGCTCTTTCAAGTTTCTATTGTTGAAAGAAGATGTCTGGCATCCTATAATGACTCCCCTTTCTGTCCTTTTCATATCACCTTTCTTCAGCATGCGCTCAATAACTTATTCTTAACTTCCCAACAATCCTCTTTACTCTATGACAAAATCTGATAACTTCTGCTGTCCATGACCCCCGTTGTCATGGTACCCAAAACAGGCTCATTAGACACAATGGGCTCAATTCCCTCACCAAATCTGATGCTGCTCATCAGATTCTTTCCTATAAGACATTTATGGTTCCTTTCTGGTCTCTTCTTGGACTTCTGTTCCTGGTGTGTTCACCATGGGAGAGGAGTCAGAGTCATCTTTGTGAGGAGGGCAGAGGAGAGGAGAGCTGAGCTCAGGCTGGAAAATGTCACAGTGACACATGGCAGTTAGAAAGGGTGAGGAAAGCATTTGTCTTGTTGTGTTTCATTTCGTTTTGACTTTGCTTTAGAATGATCAGTTACAGAAGAAGGAAATGCAAGGGAACGTAGAACGTGTTCATGTTTATTTGATTACTGTCATACATCTCTGTCAGTTGTGGGTATGTCCTCTGCCAGGTTATGTCACCTTCCAGCCAAGTTTGCTTTCATCCCCGTGTTCTGTATTTAGTGCAAGGAAGAACAATAAAACTGATTGCATTTTCTACATATTTTGTGCCCATAGAAAAAAATGTCTACCTCTGTATTTCCCCATCTGCTCCTGCTCCCTGGATCATATCTATTTTCCTATAGACTCTCAAGGACTTTTCCACCTTCTCTCAGAAGCCTCCCAATCACTCAGTGGTAGCTCCTTTAATTAGCTCTGCCACGGTGAGCAATATGGATGGAGATGCTTTGACAGAACCCTCATTTTGGAGATCTAATGTTGGATCTACACTCAGTGCACCATCCAAAGTGTTCCCGAGCGCTTGCATCTCACTCTCTCTTATCATCTTTATCCCAGTGTCATTTTCCCTTCCTCCTCTCTGCTGCCTCTCAGCCTTCAGTACATATTTAAGCATCTGTTTATTTTATCCAAACTACAATCTTGACTCCTTTCAGCCATGAGAACATTGTATTTTAGATTTTTCTTGACCAACAGTGCTCAAGGGTTTTGAGCATTAAATGTCCCTTTGGTTCATTCCCAAACCCTACCTCAACCCTTTCTTCTAAAGGGAAATAGAGGAGAGGACATAACTTCCTGCATGAATAAGAAGGGTTTCCTTGCCTGTATGTCAAAGAGGATTATGAAGACCACGTTTCAGGAGAGCAGGACAAGTACAAGCAAATATCACAAGTTCAGAAAGTATCAAGATCTAGACTTTTTTGGATATACAGTCCCATGTTTAAGAGTATCCCTTCTTGGTTATACTCCAGGAGCTAAGTGGCCTGGAATATACAGAATTTGACAGAAACAATCTCCAAAATGTTTCTCCCTAAGAGTAGACCCAATCTTGAGAACAGAACCTCTAGATTATATCTGAAAATATAGGTTCAACTTGTCATCTCTAATTCTTTTCAACCCATTTCCTTTATTTTTAACTATGTGGATTCACAACTCCCATATGTGCAGTTTTTGTACCTGAGTTCCCCAACATAGCTCTATCTCTTTTCGTCTAGTACAGTGCTTAGCATAATCCTGGCAGCAGAGTCTGTGCCCCTGGAGAGAATGGTTGTATGGGCTGAGTCTTAATTAGATGAGCGAATTAGGATTCTGATAACCCAATAATGACAATGATGGCAATCTTAGCCACTGACGTACTCAGTTCTTCCACATACCGCCACAGTGTCACAGTCTCATCTCTTAGCTGAGAAAATCAAGGCTTACAAGTTCATTTTCTCAAAGCTGTCCAAGTTGATTGGTATAAATATCCAGGGGGTTCATGATTAGATTAAGAAGACTGGGAGTCTACTCACTGTGTGAAAAGTCATGCACTGAGCACATGTTCACTTTTCTTCAGGGAAACCCAGTTGCTTTAGCAGATTCTACCATGAGGCATACAATGAGTGGAAGGGACCCTTCTGGCCTGATGCATGGAGTATCATGCCAGGTTGCATATGGGATCTCTAGGACAGCATCATCTTACTGCTCGCATTCTCAGGAGACCCCCTGGGGAGATGTCTAAGGATGCATACCTGCTACAGCAGTGTAGATTATCAAGATCTGGTTTCTTATTCCTTGTATGAGCCTGGAGTTCATTTCGAAGTTCTGAGACTAGGAGGTTATTAAGATTCTTGATAAAGGAACTGGCTTTCGGGGCTTACCTGTCTTCAACACATTTTCCTTTTGATTACTCAAGTGTACTCTCATTTCCAGCTTGATGGCTACAAATAAACTCACTTGCTTTCTGCCATTCACCTCGGCTTTTCATTCTTAAACAAATAAAGTCATCTGACCAAAATCACAAGAAGAAGCAGGGAGATTCTATCTCAAGATTATAATACTTTGGCTGACCCAGTGGCTCTAGAGGGATCCAGTTTAACCCTTTCAGGACTTGTGATACCCATGTTCCATGTGACTGAGCCAACTCCTTGGGCATATCCTGCAAGACATTGGAGACCCAACTTCATAACTCAGGACCCACCATGCTCTCTCCTCACCCAAGTAGAAAAATCACAACGCAACACTTCTATTCTTTCCAATGACTGAATTCCCCTAGCTTTTTAAACAGAATATGTTCATCAGTAGTAACCGTGGCAACAGATCAGACAGGCTTCAGAAAGCCTGTCTGTATGTAATTAAGAAAAACGAGGGAACAGCGGTGAGAGCAGGGAGCTCAGACAGGGAGACTGTGTTGCTGAGCCTGGCCAGGCAGTTGATGGGGGCGGGGGTTGCTAATGGAGATAGTAGATTGTCTTCCTTTCTTTTGATCTCTTTTCTGCTCCCCTTTACAACTTTTAGGTCTCCTTCCTGGGTATGTTTCTGGGAGCTTAAATTCTGATGAATGAATAGTCCTGGTAAAGAGTAGCCCCCTGCCCTCCTCACATTCCAGGAGAAATACCTAAATGGTTACAAAGTGGTCCTGTACTTTCCTCCAGTGAGATTTTTCCAAGGGTCTCAGTCTGCTCTGGCTGATCTTGTCATTCAGGCATGAGAGCCTGAACAGCCTGTCTTCAGGAATGTGCTTGTCTCCTTATGAAGCCAGGGCCCAGGCACCTACCATCCTCCTTGTTTTACTACCAAGGCCTGAAAGCACTAGCTTGCCTGACTCCTCATGGGGAATGAGGGACAGAGCTCAGCCTTGTCCTGGGATTTGAGCCCCAGGGCTGTTTTATCTCACAGGACTTATTCTTATCTGAAACCATCCCATTTATCCCCAGGTTTACTTCTATCCCTGTCAGATTTCCCTCTCCAGAGATAAATACCAGCTCCATCAGAGCAGAAGTCTGCCTGCTTTGTTTCTTCCTTTTCTCGGCCTCCTAAGTGGCTGGAAGAGCCCAGAGACTTTTTTGCTACAATAGCGAAAGAAAGAATGAATGGGTGAATGAATAATGAATGGATCCCCAGTCACTCTTGTGGCCCAAACTTGATCCATCTCCATAAGAATACATTCTGAAATAAATGAGACATACCCCACCAGTGAGGGGGCTGGGGAAGGATTTACATCAGACATGCTGGCTTCTCCTGGATCTCAGTGTTCCACTCTCAGGAAATGCCCTGGGTGTCTGATAAAGGTTACTTAGAGAAAATAATCAGGATTATTCAATTCAAAACTTAATAATTATGGCTTCCTCCTGCTCTACTCATGGCCCACAGGGATGATCACTGTGAAAAGCACATGTGATTCAGAATGGGGCAGCCATATTTCATGCAAAAATTGTTCCTTAATAAATGTGGGGGAAAAATCCCTTTTTGAGTGAGTCTCCTTGAGTGAGTCCTGCCCAGCTGAGGCAGGACGGTCCAAGTCAACTCTTCACTTCCTACTTTATGGCCACTTGCAGGGAGTCTTGACTGCTATGTAGAGTCAAGGTCTGCCTGAGGTCCTTTTGTCTGCCACAGAAAGGTATCTGTCTAGAGTAGATGTTCTCGGGCTTCCCAACACTGCAATACTTTAAAACAGTTTCTTGTGTTGTGGTGCTCCCCACACACCATAAAATTATCCTGTTGTTAATTCATAACTGTGATGTTCAGAAGGTAAATATCTGATATGCGACTCCTGAGAACCAGTGCAGTAGGGGAAAGCTGGACAGGTGAGACCTTGGGTCATTCACATAGAAAACAGAAAGAGAGCCCTTGTGAGAAGAGAGTGTATGGCTACTGTTAGATACCGGGGAAAGCTAGATAAGTTGCTATGTGATCTTGGCTATTACAGACAAACCAGGTATCCTCTCATCAGGAGGCTGCAGTATGGTGAGGATGACACAGAGTGACGGTCACTGTGCAGTGGCACAGTCTGGATCAGGTGCTTTAAAAAAAAATCTATGGAAGATCAGGTAGGGACTGTATGACTGACAGGCATTGAGAAAGGTTCGAGGAACAGACTCCGGGGCTCTAGGGATGAGCTGGAGTTTCCAAAGTAGACAGGAGGGGAGAGAATTCTGAGAAGAACAGAGAACATCATGTATAGTCTCAGGAGGGTAAAGAAATTTTAGAGCGCACAGAAAATTGTAGAACCATTCCAAAAGGCTCTGCTGTGAGAGGCAAGGGTATATTGTCTGAGGAGATGGGGTACTCAGAAGAAGGCCCTAGGGAACAAATGGGCTTATGTGACATGGAAAGCAGAGCGACCATTTCGGGCAACTGGAAGGCAGTGTGTTTGAGCGAGGAACACTATGACCCAGTGTGCATTTCAGAATTTACACTCTGGTAGTAGATAAGAGAGGTGCAGAAGAACTGAGAGGCCCTTGCAGTGAGCCAGGTGAAGTGGTGAGGGCTGGCTGAGCCATTCTGAAGCTGTGGGGAGGCAGAATAGAAATAAGGAAGTGGCTGGCTCCAATAAGCATGCCTGTCTTGGAGGACTCTAAAGATGTGATTCCTAGGGTTCAGCTGTGGACTATTTAGAGTGTCAAGGAACTCTGGTGCTGAGCTGTAGTCCCAGAATTTGTCAAGCAAAGGACAAAGGGAGTCAGTCATAGGAGGGGTAGGTAAGTAGCTGGGGAGCAGGTGACTGAGCTCAGAGAAAGAGGGGCACTTTGGAGAAGCTTAGCTAGAGCAATGTGGATGTAGGATTTGGTTTGCAAATAGCAAAGACTTCTACAAGTTGACATCCAGAAGCTGGAGTCAGAAGAGAAGATGAAGCTGAAGTTCAAACGGAAGAGGCTATCTCTAGACAAGAGGTTCTGAACCGTGTGTGAGAGCTAGATAGTTGCTCTCTTGATCAAGCCTCAGCCTTTTTACCTGAGGTTGCTTTCTGGAAGACAGCCTTGGGACCCCTGGATGCCCCTGCATAACATCTTTTTAAAAGATTTACTTCACCCTTAGCACAGAGTACACACTCACAGGATGTATTTATTGAGAGTGAGAGAGTGGCTTGTGGCTGAGGCAAGCCTGCTTGCTCTAAAAGTGGGGCAAGCAATAGTGGCATTGATCAATGGGAGTTTGTGGGCTGAGTCTCCCTGGCCTGAAGCAAAGATGTTTAAGACGTGCATGGACCAAAATGGGCTTTAACAGATTGTATAATGCAGCAAGGTGTGCTGGCTCACTTAGAGCACATCTGAGACAGGACCGGCTGCTCTACCTGTGCCAGCTTGTAAAGAATGGATGTGTATCCCTGGAGAGATGGGTGGAGAATTCTTGAACATCATTTGCAAGAACATCAGTAAAAAGGCTTCATGAATTCCACCCTGTCACAAGTGTGCATGAACGCCATGCTTTAGCTCAGGCCTAATGGGCTTTATATAGTACAGTACTGATTTTCTTTCATGTTTTAATAGAATCTGGTTTAATATTTGCTTTCTGCTCTAGCCGCTTGCTGTTGACTGATTCAACACAGAATCCTTCCCTGGTGCCCTCCGACCCTGTTGTTATTCCCTCATTTTGTGTGTTGGCAATTGATTCCTGTCTCCAGCATGAGCCACTCTACACATGTCTTCGTTCAGCTGATGATGGTCACGTGTGTGGATTCTGAATGCATTACTGCCGGGAGCGGCTGCTCCAGCCGACCTGTTCTTCAGAAGGGGGGCTTCCGGGCAGGATTCATTTCCATCCGTTAAACATTGACAATATGCAAGGCTCAGGCTTGGGAACTTGAAGCTATGATCAATCCTGTTGGTGGGAAGGAGGTTCTCAACATAATCTAAAAATGCCGGCACTGTGGTCATTAATTCAGCAACATTTTGCTTTCCAACAGGGTACAGGTTTTCCAGAGTTATAAAGCAAGGCATTTCCTTGTTTTGAATCATGAATAGCCATGGCCATCCCAGTGAGCCTGCTTGGTTTGGGGGAAGCAGGCTCTAAGAGCATGGCTCTGCATAGGAACATGAACTTTGGAAAAAGGCAGGTCTGGGCCTCCAGTTCTGACTTTGGTTCCTGTAAACCACGTGACCAATGGCTAGCTTCTCTGTAAGCATTAGTCTACCTAAGCATTTGAGATGATTACTGCATCATCCTGGTAGGTTCTACAAACCTCTCCTACCCAGTTCTGCCTCTTGTCTACAGTTATCAGTTTGGTGCAGTGTGACTACCCATCTCCGCAGCTGCTCTGGTAGCCTGTGCTATAGAGAAACAACCCTGAACCACATACATGCACATGAGTCCTGTGATGTACAAAATTTTGTATAGGATTCCATGATCTGTAAGGGATTTGAGGAGGATTTGATCATATATCATTAAACTCTATTCCAAAGTAGAAAAGGAAAGAAATTCAGTAGCTGCCTTAGATACAAACATATTAACCATAAATATTCATATGGGCTTGGTTCTAAGAGCAAAAGTATCTGAACTCACATGTCTAAGCGTTTCTCTCCTTTGGCATACCCAATCAAAAGAAAGCAAGTCAGAGTAGGAATAAAGGAAAGAGGATTTGGGGACAGGTTATCCTTATATTACCTCTATGATGGATTTGAACATGGAGCATTGAGCTTGAGGAGCAGAATAGGTATGTTGAGTTGGGTAGGCACCAAAGGCAGCCTAGAGATTTGCTGATCAAGAAGCTCTCTCTCAGCCTCACTGGACTTTTCTTTGTCTCCCTGCAGGTGTCCCATCGGGTCCTCGAAATGTCATCTCCATTGTGAATGAGACATCTATCATTCTAGAGTGGCATCCTCCAAGAGAGACCGGTGGGAGGGATGACGTGACGTACAACATCATCTGCAAGAAGTGCCGAGCAGATCGCCGCAGCTGCTCCCGCTGCGATGACAATGTGGAGTTTGTACCCAGGCAGCTGGGCTTGACTGAGTGTCGTGTCTCCATCAGTAGCCTATGGGCCCACACCCCGTACACCTTTGATATCCAGGCCATCAATGGAGTCTCTAGCAAGAGTCCGTTTCCCCACAGCATGTCTCTGTCAACATCACCACAAACCAAGCTGGTAAGTCTGGAGGTTTTTATGTGTATGTCTGTCTTTGTGGCTGGCTTTTCATCCATCTCTATGTAGGGTCATAGACAAAGCCACACCCATCCTGCCAACTGCCTTTAGGCCTTCTTGTAGAAGTAAAGGTGTCAGATGATGGATGTTTGTGTCTGCTAGAAAACTTATTGTATCTTTCAACTTTGTGAGTGAGCTGGAAACTAAGGAATTTTCTTATGTCTAGCATCAAGCAGATATGTGTATCTAAGCTCCAGTGGGACCTGGTATTCAGCATCCACCAGCCTCCATATGTGCTACTGGAGAAATGGACCAAGGGATGCTGATTAGATAGATGGGTATATGAATACATGGATGGAAAGAAAATGGATGGATGGGTGAGTTAGATGCATGAACAGATAGAAAGATGGGTAGATAGAGGGACGAGTGGTGGAAGTATTACAAAACAAGAATACCAATGATGCTTTCATAGAAAACCCAATGAAACAAGCTTCATTTTCAATTAAGCTTTTGTTTCTCAAAATTTTAGCCTTCCCAGATGCATGCTGCATTGCTACAGAGTCCTAGGACAGACAATAACAGAAGACGCCTGGGACCCTGATATCTCTGCAGTGTGCATAGATCAGAACGTGTCTTTCTGTCCCTGTGTTCATCTCTTACACTTCCCATCTTTCCCCATTACTGTTTTTTGTACCTCTTAGAGCAATCCATTCCCTTTTATGTCCATTTAACCAGTCCATTCATGCACTAACTCATTTATTTACTCATTCATTATTAAGAGACGGTTATTTAGAATCCACTCTGCGCCATGCTGTGGATCAGACACTATGAGATACACAGTGATGCTTGGCCACAATTGTTCCTCCCCTGAAACTCGTTAATGGAAATATTTACAAGGCACAGACCTAAAGTGCAAAATTGCAAGGTGCTGAGCTCTAGGCATAGTGTGCTATACACTGGCAGTAAATAATAAGTAATTAAAGAGAAAGAAACGCTTGTCCTCTGTGTGAGTGAGCAAGACTCAGAGGGAGGGAATATCACCTCCACAGGTGATGGGAGTCATCAGAGTGGACTGTGATCTTATTTGTAATTATAGATCTTTTAATAAAAATTCTGTAAGGATAACATGTTAACAGAATATCAGAAACTGAGTATCTCTTTGCTTGCTTTCCTGTTCTGTTTCCCTCTCTTGACCTCCTTCTTCTTACTCCATCCCCTCCCACTCTAAACATCCCTTCGTCAGACTTGTTCCGCCTCTTTTAATATCAGGCATTTTTGATGGCAGATGATTCTTGGGTTAAAGCTGTCAGAACTGAGAAGGAAAAAAAAGTGTTATGGGAAAGCGTGGCTGTCCAGATGGCTGTGCTTGTCACTCTGTGTGTGTGTGTGTGTGTGTGTGTGTGTGTGTGTGTGTGTGTGTGTGTGTTTCATGTGGTATGTTTGTATGTATGTGCCTGGTCACGTGTTTACATGCATCCCTGTATAGTGAGAAAATAAGAGTGGAAGTGTAGAAGCCTCCAGCTGGTGACCACAGCCTGGTGCCATGGAGATAAAGGTTGTGAAGAGTCTGTCTAACCCAAAGAAAATGGAATGGCAATTTGTGCATTCTGTTGAGCATGTAACATGGGCAGTCTTTGTTAGCAAGTGTTTCCCTTGGAGAGTTGAGGCAGAAAACTGGCTGAAATATTTTAGTGTCCCAGCTTCTGGGAATAACAATCCTGCCAGGCTGTCATGTTACTCTGGGCTTGGCTGTCTTTTCTCCCTCTCTAAGCATGTGCGAATAAACCTGCCACTTATATCAGCTTGCTTGTATTTCCTCCCCTCCCTTCCCTTACTCTGCTATTCCCGAACCTGCCCATCTGCTTGTCTTGCCATCTGCACCTTCCAGGACTTCAGTGAGCAAAGGGACCAGGGCTCCTCAAAGCATCCTCACATGCCCAACATTCAAAATATTTATTTTCACCCCCACTCATTTACACCTGTGCAAACACATTTCTCACACCCTTTGTTCTCTAACAGATCCTTTATTCTTAACCTTCTCTTGTTTTATACTCTGTGATAACCTTCCAATATATAATTTTTTGATAACTCTGAAGCTTTGATATTGGAAAGTTTATAATCAGCCAGAAAGCAATACAATAGCTTCTTGGTAGTATGTGGTTCTTATAAAGCAAACATCAAGTTGGCTAGTGGCACCTAGTCTGTGGGCTGTGGAATACCAAGGAATGGTGTCTATAACACTAAGTTAATGATACACACCTGAATACAAGTCATCGTCAGCCAACAGCATCATTTTTGTTTTGTTATTTTTTTAATATGGGAATGACCAAAACAAACACTTGAGCCCATGCCTTTGTAAGGACAATTTAGAAATGTGAACAAAAGCTATTCATTTTAACATAGTTAGGAGACTAAACAATAGGCATTCTGAAAATCCAGTGTCAGAGATGAAGTGGGGAGACTGGTGTGTAATCAAAAGTCATGGCGTGTCTACTTTTCTCAGGACACCATTGAGCTCATCCAATGTTGGAGATCGACATGTTAGCCCTCCTCCCCTAACTTCACAATGTGGTTCATATAAATGTCTGTGGTCACCACTGTCCTAAGCGGATGACAGGCCAAAACTCTGACCAAGAGAAGTCATGAAATCAATCACTAAGTTAACCTGTAAGTAGTACCTGAACCAGCAATAACTTGAACTGTGGACTCTATGCATACTATTGGCTGGGTCTTCATGGAGAAACAGAGTAAATGTTATCAGGGACACTCCATGTGTGTATGTTTTTCACATTCACAAAGAATTGAGGAATGGATAGCCTCATTTAATCCTCATAATTACCCAGTAATTGCCTATCTTTCAGATAAGAAAGCAGAGGGTTGTGGGGATTTGGAGAATTTAAGACAGAAAGGTATATAGAGACTTACTACAGTCTTATCTCTTGGTTTCAACCTTCTTACATCTTATCCTAAAAGGAGACAGTTCTTCTGATCTTCCCATTTAATAGTTCATAACAGTAGACTTTTGTGGTTCCCCAAAAATGAAATTCTGTAATTATCCTGTGTACCATTGGGCGTAGACCATAGTTCTTCATTTAGACATGGGGTCAACCATAAATCAGAGTCTATGTCTTTCATTAAAACCCTAATCATGACACTCCGGGACCTTGTTTCCCTTGACTAATATTGTGAGATGACTGTCACCTAGGATGCAGTCAGGGGCAAAATTGTTCTGCTACCTCTGAGCACCTCAGGTGTGTCCACCCTTAGCAAGATCTTTGCAGAGGTGTGAATCAATGAAGAAACCAGGTTTGGGGTGTTTTTGAATTTTCTCAACATCTATCCACCAGAAAATAATGTTCATGAATTTCAAACTCAGGTTTGTGACCATTTTATCCTCAAATCTATCAAAAATCACATTATGGTGGGACATATAACCTATAAACCCTCTCTAAGCTATTGCCACGTAGCTGGGCCACTTTAGCTGTCAAAAAATGTCTATCATCTTTGGTCAGGGTTGGTCATGAATTATGCAAGCTCAGATTTACGTGAGGTCTGGAGGGATGTACCCTCTCCCTGAATACAGCTGCTGTGACTTTAAAGTAGCCTGGGTCAGGTAAAACTCTCTCTGTTCTCATGGCCAAACAATCTGCAGTGAGGCTGTTATCACCACAAACCCCCTCAGTCACTTTCTGGCCTCTGGCCTCAGATTATTCTGATGACTGTCATTGAGAATTAAGTGAATGATAAACTTCATGTCTCCTTCTGCTGGCTAGACCCAGAGCATCAGAACCAGGGAAAGGAGCCTTGGGATTGGGGAGATGACTCTCACCAAGGCCTGACTTAAGGTAATCCAAGCCTGAGGAAACAAACTCTAAAGCCTGAAGGCCAGAGAATAGAGGAGAAACAGTTGGGGTAGGTGAAGGGCAGTAGGGACTGGTGGAGACTTCAGGGATCTGCAGGAATGGATAAAGCCACCACCTGTTCCAATAAGTGTTGGTGATCCTGTCCCTGTCTGATTTTATAAGCCCAAAATATGGATCTAAAATGTTGACAACTGATTAGAAAGCAAATCCAATTCTGGATTTGGCCTACTGGCTATGGTTGTTATCCTCTCATTCTGAAGGCAAATCTGATTTACTCAAGCCTTAACATGAGCTATGTTGTTGAGTCTCATTTCACTTGGGGCAAGCATCTTCCTCACCTTCTGGGTTCATGGAAGGGGTCCTGGGTTAGATTCTATTTGTGTTCCTTACATGATTCATGCAAATTCATTTAACTGTCAACATCCCCCAGTTCTCACCTGTGAAATGAAAACCAGGACAACCTGCTTTCTAGCACCATAGTGACAAGCAAATAAGACAGAAGACAGAAACTCACTCTAAATCCTGCCATGGCATGGTAGATTAGCATTATTTCTGAGACTATGTCCTGATCAAATTGCTGGACTTTCCTTCCTCACATGTTTCCTTCTAAGACTTCTGAGTATCTTTGTTTTGGATTGATGCTATCTGTCTCCATCTGCCCGTGGTGACTTGATTGGAATAAACATTAGAAAGGAAGGGACCAGGTCTGCATCAGTAAACTGATAATAGGGGAAAGGGGGACTCATGGGTGCCCAGTACCCAGCTCAGGATCAACCTGTCTCTCAGAAACACACTCTGCCTTAGGAAAACAAAAAACAAAAACAAAAAACAAACAAACACTGTGTATATGGAGAAGAGTCACTGCCTCCTTTACTCAGATGACTTTATCAGCTAGACTTATAGGTGACATTTCTATTGTATACAATTCGTGTATGGTCTGCTGAGACCCTGCATGTGAAATTCCATCTGTCATGTCCACAACACAGACACAATCTATTATATGGAGCTGTGTAAAATAAATGTGCTGTTTCTGTTAACAATCATAAGCCCCTACAGTTTGTCCATTTTTGAAGTTCTTGGGCAATTAAAATCACTCAGAAGCACCACTTTTCCTACAAAAGAATTACCTAGAACATCAATGCCTTTGAATCCATCACCTAATTTGCATTATTCCTTGGTTAAATATAGTATTTGCATGCATAAAGAATAATCTTTGAATATGAAAAGGAATTTATGATATTGCAATATATTGAGCTCTTTGGAGGAAAGATATTATGTAAATCTCAAAATTAAATATTAAAACAATATTACACGCTGCCTGTGAAAATGTAGAGTGCTAAGATCCCATATGCTGGAACCGGTTCATTTTTAAAGGCTGGTCTCATTGGAAAAGAGTGGATGAGAATTGCTCAAGAGTAGAGAAAAGATTGAGTCAGGGCTTTAAAAACACTGGAATGACTTTAAAGAAAACCTTGAAAGAAGTAAATAAAGGAAAAGTTTTTAAAACGTAACAGAAATGAAATTTTCTCTGTTCTTAATTCAATTTCATAGTTCATTTTATTGCTGTTTTTTTGTGTTGTTGTTGCTGCTGACTTCAGGAAGGTTCAGATTGTTTCTTAAGCCCTGCCATTGAGAAGAAACTTGCAGGTAGCCTGAGAAAGATGTTGATCCTCAGAAAGGCCATTTGCAGGCACCAGCATGGGAGTGAGGTCAGCAGGCAGCACTGCTGTTGACCCAGGTTGTGGGTGTCCACCCTCAGCAGCTTTGGGGTTTCCCTTTGCATGGATAGCTCTGAGGAAAACTAGGCTTTCTCACCTACTACTAGCTTCTTTGGAAAAGAGCCACAGAGTACCAGGCACAGTGAGCTTTGGCAAATACATGCTAGAGAGCTTTAGTCCCCACAGATAGCAATTTGTACATGTGTTAGGCTGGAGGGAATGGGGTACCTGGATGTGTCTTGGAAGTACAGATCAGCCAGATGACCTGGTATCTTCCTCTCCCGTGACTGCTAAGAGACTTAGAGAATTGATGCTTAGGAGAATGCTGTGATCAGAATAGAAGGAGGTTCAGCTGCCTGTATGAGGCTGGTTGGTCTATCTGAACACGTGACCTTTGGAAATATAGCCATTTAACAGAATCTCTGTGACAGTTACCTGGTATTGGCTCAGAGCTCACCCATGTCTTACCGATTCTCCTTTATTCCCTTTCTCAGCAAATGCACTGAGACCCTAAGTCAACCTTACATTGTCCAGACACAAAGAACAGCAGGAAAGTAAATGGACAAAGATCCATGTCTTCACGGAGCTTGTTGGAGTCCACATCACCCACTAAGACCAGTCTGAGAGGCCCAGGACAATGACAAGTAGATTGGTGATACTACTGTAACTTGAGGATCTGAGCCCCTCAACTGGGTTCTTGGTCCCTGCTTGAGACATAGAATATAAAACATACCAATTCCAGAGAGCACTTCAGTTTCTGGTTTCAGTAGCTCTTCAATGACCATGCTGGATGGGATATCTTACTGTTGGCTAACTGGAATAGTTTGAGCTCCATGTTGGGTAGGCCACACAAAGACTTTTCAAAAGGTTTCAGAAATAAATCTTCATTTCTGGTTCTGAGTTGTAGCTAGTGATGCTGAGAGCTGAGAATGGTTCCACTTGGATCACTGACTAGAGTGTCACCAAGAACCTGGGGACTTGTTTGTTCATCTTTCTCCATCTTGGATCAAGTACTATGAGTGTACCGCTTGAGTGGTGACAGTGTTGCTGTTTACAGTGTGATGTTACAAAGTTCGCATGAGCTTGTTACAATCCTCAGCTGCAGGAGAAATATAAGATGGTTTCTAAAACAGATACCATTGGCATTGCGATCTTGGCAAAGGAGGCTAGAAGCATGGAGAGGGGTCCTGATACATGTCCACTTAACTTCTGCCTGATTTTTCTATTGCTTGAAGACATACCATGACCAAAGCAACTTAAAGAAGAGTTTACTGGGGTCTTAGAATTCCAGAAGGTTGGAGCTCATGACCATCATGGCAGGGAGCATGGCAGCAGACAGGCAGGAATGACCCTGGAGTAGTAGCCGAGAGATTACATCCTCATCTACAAGCAGAGGCAGAGAGAACTAACTGGGAATATAATACAAGCCCATCCGCCAATGACACACCTCCTCCAATGAGGCCACACCTCAGAATCCTTCTTGACAGTTACACCAACCAGGGACCAAGTATTCAAATATATGAGCCTGGGTGGAGATCATTCTTATCCAAAGCACCACTCCAGTTCCAGTGGGAAGTCCCTCCATGAGCCAACTTTTCAGAAGAGCATACCTTGGCTCTATCATGTTGACTCCTGAAGCCCGTGTTTAGCTAGATACTTAAAGCATAGAAAACATTCCACAAATGTTAACAAATAAATTAATAAGGAACATTTCAGTCCTCTGAAATCACTTTCTGGCATCACCAAATGCTTTAGCTCTTTCAGTGGTTTCTTTATAAGGCATTTCATTCTGGGCTGGATTAGAATTAAGCCTAAACTCCTCCAAGTACTGATGAGACATGGGACTTCTTATGTACTGTAGCCCCCCAAAGTGGCCCTGTGGGAGTCACTTGACTATGACCTGGCTTGTTCACTCTGTTCCCTGCTGTCTGCCCGTACCACTGGCAGGCACATTGGTAGCTAGCCGGGCTGGCATTCCAGTGCTGTTGTCTGTCCACCTGCATCCCCGCTCCCTGCCTGTCATTTTCACAGCACCATCCATGTTAAACAGGCAGGAGCACGAGGGGTTTTTGAATGCAGCAATTAACAAAACAGTAATCAAGCTAAGTGTTTAATTTCAGAAAATTAACATCTTCTCAGAGCGGATGTGAAAGACTGGGGGAAAAGGCACAGCAAGTGTTCTGGGTAAATAAAGGCAAAGCTGGACCACAAATATTTTTTTAGGGAAATAGGGGATCTATCAGCACCCCAGGCCGTGGGATCAGTGTCTGCTTAACTGTAGGATGGTAGCTATAGGATTGAACCCTAAGATTTTAAAGCATGAATTTCCTTCTTTCCCTTTTTCTTCTTCTTTTTTTCTTCTAGGACATAAGCACACACACACACACACACACACACACACACACACACACACACACACACACTATGTTAATATTCTCCTGGTGGGTCCTGCAGGACAGGGACCATCTCCCATCCCTCAGCACTGTGTCTTCAGCTTCAGTCTCCTGAGTGGCCTTCGATCATATGCACAGACACTGCCTCATAAGCCAGTGACACTGTTCTTTACAGGATGTGTACAGGGAGGGATGCTTGTAAAGGAGCAGGCATGCAGGGAGCTGGGTGGAGACTGGGACAGCAAAGTTCTCTTGGTGTCTGTTCCCTCATCTGGTAGGTGGGAACGAGTGTGGAGACTAAAGATGGGGACAGCAAGGGAAGGATCTGTATGAAGAATGCTGTGAGGTCTGGGGTAGGCTTGAGGCTTTGTGATGAGATGCGACAGTTAATACAGAGAGCGGAGCTCTCGGGGGTTACATTGAGCTCAGCACTGCCTGCAGAAGCCCCTCCAAAGGGCTGCAGGTCCTTGGGAGGAGAATGTAATCTGACTTAATGAGCAGCTTTCCTGGAGGGATCTCACAGGCAGCTGACATTGAGAACAAAGATAGCAAAGCCTGAGAATGAGACAATGGCTGGAAACTACCTAGATGATATCCCAGGGGCTTCCAGAAGCCTTCTGGGACGGTGGTGTCTAGAGAAGATAGGTTTCAGTCCTACACGTAGCAAATTGTGGAGGATTTGAGCACCTGTTCAAAGCGTTGTTTATGCAGTTGGAGATTCAGACTTCAGTTTTCTTTCTCAAGTGGGAAATGAGGTCGGCTGCCAAGAGCACGGGGATATATAGTATTGGGGCTGAAGAGTTGAGGGGAGTAGAGCAAATCTGATGAACAATTATGGAGAATAGGGAATGAAATAACCAGAGAACTCTGGGTTTCTAGAACATGGTGAGAGCTCGTTTGACGCTGATAATCACGTATTTACAAAGATGCTCTGCCACTCTTGCCTGCCTTGCCCTTTTGTATGGCCTCTCTGGCAGCATACTTCCTGGATATCAGACCCTACAAGACCACGTATCTGTGTCTGGTTGAGTTTTGACAGTTGTATGGTGTGGTAAGAGAAAGACTCCTCTGCCTGAGGGCATGAGTATCTTAAATCTCATTAGTGGTAAGACAGAAGCTATGAAGAATAGTAAGCTATATGAATCAGAAGGGGGCTGACTTCGTAGGTGGAAATGGCACCAATAGGGCAGATGAAGCCAGGAAGAGTTACATCATCAGAGATGGTGCTGAGGAAGTACAATACTTAGTGTATAATTTTGAAAATGGAATAACTTCAGGTGAAATAAAGTCCAAGTGCAGACTGTAGAATGACCAGACATGGGAGAGGTGTGGAGATGAGGGAATGAAGACCAAGTTACTCAAGAGGATACTGGATTGGATTCTCTGATGGTGGAGTGGAAGACAGAAACAGACATGAATGGGGACATGATAGACGGAAGGGAAGGAGTACATGATTGTCTCGAGACCTGAACAATGGTGGTCCAGACATGTGGCACTTCTGCAGAGGATGCAGGGAATGCTGAGAAGTATGTAAGAGAGGCAGGAAGGACACACACCATGTCCTGCCCCTGAGGGGTGTATGGATGTCAGGCATAAACTCACCAAGTACTAACACTGAGAGAGCTGCAGGGGAGAGGTGCCTCTGAGGAGACCTTTTCCTTAACACGGACATAGGAAGAACGTTGTCAGAGGAGGTAGTGGGGGCTGGAGACCTTCCTGGATTCTGAGCAGCCCCTTTGGAGGGTCCAATGGGATGGTAAAGGCAGAGTTGATGGAAAAGAGACTGGGACTTTGTGGGGATGATGGAATACAAGCATTATGGTGCGTGCTGCAGGAGGGCAGCTAGCTGCAGTGAGTCACTTGGATGAGGAAAGGCAATGGTGGTGGCAGAGGAGTCCCAGCCATTGTGTTGGGGCTCTGCTGAATGTGTCTGGGTGAGTCCTTGGGAGGAACTGTACAATCCACTGTAATGTATCTTTTGTTGCCTTCAGGGCCAGCAAAGTCCACCTGGGTAGGTGGTGGACTTTCTGGTGAAACTTTCTGGGATCCGATAAGAGATCAAAGATGCCAGTACTCAGCCTATACCAGGAAAAGCAGGTAGGCCCCCAGGGGTCAGCTGAACAGAACGTGTCAGCTAACCTTAGGCCCTGATGATCCTCGAGTGCCTTGGCAGTGATCCTGATGCCTGCTGAAGACAAGCAACTCCCCTGACACACACAACTCCACAGCCTCCCATGCCTCGAGAGTCACACAGCTCAGGGGTTCTGTCATTTCTACAGCAAATTCTCATTTTCTGAGGTACCTTCTGGTTCCCTTGGTAGAGAGAACCAAGAGATGTGGAGAAATGCTAATCTAGGGGCACCAGGAACAGAATGCATGGCAGGGCTACTGGCCTTTGCTTTCAGAAGCAACGTTCCCCTTAGTTGGATGGACGGGGTTGCAGGGAGCCCAGCTCTGAGAACATAAGAGTTCCTGAAGACAGTAGGTGATATGAGCCTAGCTGCCTCCTACCCTGGGGCAAGGCATCCTCTAGGGATAGTGGAATTGCTGAGCTCCTAAGTGTAGGGACAGGATAGAGGGCCAGCTAGCATCTCCTGGAAAAGAGGCCAGGCTATTTCTGGCTCTGCATTAACTTGCTGGGGACTTAAGGAAGTCACTGTCTCTCTCCTGCCTTCAGCCAGCTAATCTGTAAATTCTAAGAGTTGACAGAAAATTGAATGACCTGGATGTCCTCTCAGAGCTTAACATTTCTGATTTCCAGATTTGTAGATAAGCAGTTTCCAAACCTGAGCACGCATCGGATTCATGTGAAGGTCTGGAAGGGTCCTTAAGCCCAGATTAACTGGGTCCTGGCTCAGCTAGGGTGGGAATCAAATGTCTGCAGTTATTACCAGATTCCAGGTGATGCTGATCTGGGACCACAGTCTGAGAATTCAGAGTCAGGTAGATGGTTTCAGTGAAGAATATCTCTCACATGCATGAGACAGAGAAGAAGAAACGAGGTTCCTGGATTAAATTCTTATTTTTAAGAAAGACTCCATCCACAGGTCCCCGATGTCCAGGTGCATGCACGAGCACACTTTTGGCTTGGAACCAAACTTTTAACGGAAGGAAGAGCCTCTGACTCTGCCTGTGGGTATGAAGCTCACTCAACTCTGAAGCCCTCACTTTTACTCATTGAGTCCTACCTCCCCCTCCCCTCCCCTGCCCCCCCCCCCCAGCCAATATCCCACAACAACAAGGAAAGGAGGCTGCACACCCAGGTCATCCTCTGACACAAGGTAATTCCAGGTTAGAGAGGAAATTCAAAGGAAGTGTCAGGGTTAACTCCCAGAATAAAACATGAAGCCAATGTTCACAATAGGAGAAAACAATGAGAGAAATAATTAATTCTGCTTTTGTATTCATACCCAGGCTCCAAACTAATTGCTTATTTGTTTAATCTACTTTGACCAGAAGTGTTACTGCACCAAAAGTATTTAATGAGTCAGGCTTCCTAATGTAAAATTCAGGCATATTTGTGCAGCGGGATGGATTTTCATCAACAGAGGGAGAGCCTGCTCTCTGGACTGGGCCATCTGAGCTGAGTTTCTTCCTAGAATGGAAATGTCACCGGAAACCAAGTCATCAAGATGCCAACCACTCTTTGAGATCAGTACCAAGGGGCCAGGACTCTTTAGTTGATGTTTCAATATGGGTTTGGGGTTTTTTCCTCCTATGGATGTGTTTTCCATGAGGGAAAAGCCAGCCAGCCCCTTCCAATGGGCCTCTCCTCACTCCATACTCTTCTAGGAACTCACACAATTTAACCTGAGACTCCCAGGGGACTCTCAGAGGTTCCCAGCAGCTTAGTCCCCTTGAGATGAGGACTGACTCAGCCTCCTAAGTCTCTTCATCTATGCAATGCAGAAGTCCTGTCCGTACCTCTTTGGAACCCCATATTTATAGCCGTTCCATGTCCCTCTTCCCAGGATTCACAGCTCTGATTCCCTCACCTACCCTCTTCTAAATGCTAATACCTATGTTCCATAGAAGTAAGCCATTTTACATACATACATACGCGCCACACACACACACACACCACAACACACCACACAGATGCACACACATACTCCTCTGATCACTTCGGAAAAGATCCCTAACCATTGCAATAAGAGCAATGGTTTGTTGGGCATCTAAAATATGATTAATGATACTGGTTAAGTGGGAAGTGGCTAAAATCGTATCTCCTTCCCTAAAGACCTTACTTCAGTGATGGAGAACAGGGAAGTTAGATAATGGTGAGCTTAAGCCCAGGCCTAGCACATTCTCAATGACTTTATTAACAGTGAGGGCTTTGAAACGGAGGAAGCCACCCAGGGCAGTGCTTATATTATACTGCAGGGCTAGCAGTATAATATAATGAAGACAGGTTATGATTAGCTATGAGAAGCAGGTTGCTGAGCCTGCAGTGATCAGTGCCTGCCACGCCTGTAAATGTTAGGGAGGACAGACTTTTTCCAATGAGGAGGTACAGAAAGTTTTGGGGTATTAGGGTAATGGGTAAAGTCAAGCTCCAGAAAGGCTAGTCTTGATATACTACCATTTAAAGTAAAAAGGTTCAGAGGTAGAAATGGACGCTGGGACAGCGTGGTAAGGCATAGGAGAGAAGCAAGATCTGTGGAAAGAAAATGGTAGAGACTCTCAAAATTTGGGTCATGCCACTGAATGAATTGGGTATGGCTCCCTTGCCAGAGTTACAGGTTGTCTTATTCTTGAGAACAAGGCAGTCTCTCTTCCTAAATTACTTCCTGCGAGAGGGGGTGAGGCAGGCTGACTCCAGGTTTCATAAGGAAATCATTCCTCTTCCTGAATGTCTCTTCTACTTCTGGAAAGCCTCTCTCTGTCGCTCTGTCCCTCTGTCCATCTGTGTCTCTGTCCCTCCCTCCCTCCTTTCCTTGCCTCCCCTCTTCCTCCCTCCCCCCCCTCTCCCCTCCCCCCTCTCTCTGCCTTCCCTGGATCCCAGTCCCTTTTTGCCTAGCACCTCCACCCTGACATGGTTGACATGTTTATTTATTGTCTCAAAGATATTTATGGAATAAATGCCAAGGCCACCATTGGATTGTGTGTCTCTGATTTATCATGAGGAGCTATACCCAGGGATTGATTTGGATGTGTGAGCAGCACTAGTCCCAGAAGAGAGTTGTAGGTGGATGCCAAATGCCCAGCCTGACAGGAGTGGTAGACCACACATGGCACAGCCTCAGAACATTTGGGAAATTCATAATGTGAGGATTAACATTCCTGTTGTATGGCTGAAAAATATAAGCTTCAGAGTTGCTAAGGCCTTGCATTAATTCAGGACCGCATAGTAAGCAGAAGGCCAAACTAGAATAGGAGCCTGTCTCTCCGCAGCATTATAGGGCCCTGTGTACAGCCCTCCTTCATTTCTGCTAATTTCTACTGCACTGGGTAAGGGTCCTGGGCTTATTATTCCTCAGTTTACCTGTCTTCGCAGCTGTGGTCTCTGATATAGAAGGCAAGCTATGAGTCCAAGGACATTTGGGCTGGGAGATGCTATTCTAGAGGATAGGAGGCTGGTATTTCCATGTGCTTCAGCAATTCAATCCTAGGTTTACCCTCAAGTGAAATGCAAGCATATGCCACACAGAAACTGTTATGTGAATACTCACAGAATCATTATACTTTGTGTGTGTGTGTGTGTGTATACATGTGTGATATATAGATGCATGTAGAGGTCAGAAGACAACTTCAGCTGTCATTCCTCAGGATTTTTCCACTTTGTTTTTTGAGACAGAGTCTCTCACTGGCCTGGAATTTGTGAAATAAGCCAAACTGGCTGTCTAGCAAGTCCCAGGCATTTCACCTCCCTAGTTCTGGGATTGCAAATTTAAACCAGCATACCTGGCTTGGGCAGGGGTGAGGGAGGCAGTTTCTGAGGCTTGAATTCAGGTCTTCATGCTTATCAGGCAAGCTCCTTATTGATGGAGCCATTTTCTCTGACCCTGAATTATTAATTTTTTTACACTTAAAAAAACCATTTTCACATATGTATAGACTATATTAGTCATATTCATGCTCCATTACTCTCTCTTTTCCATCCCTCTCTCTCATTAACTCCTTTCTCCTTCTTCCTAATGAGTCTTTTTCATACTGCCACGTAGTTCAAGTAGTGTATGTGTGCGCTCCTGTGTGTGTGTGTGTTGTGTGTGTGTGTGTGTGTGTGTGTGTGTAGGTCTTCTGCAGGTAGCTACATCTTCTGCATATTCTGTATATGTGGCCATTCCTCATCAATATGGCAGTACTTTATAGCATTAGTCTCCACCCTCCAGATCTTACACTAGTCTCTGCCCTCCTTAAATGTTCCCTGGGCCTTGGATGGTGGTGTTCTAGTCCCATTTAGAGCTGAACACTCAACAGTCACTTTTTCAGTATTTTGACCAGTTGTGAGTCTCTGCATTAACTGTCACCCATCTAAAAAGAAGCTTGCCTGACCAGGCTGAGAGCAGTGTTAGTCTATGGGTGTAAACATAAATACTTAGAAGTCAGTTCTGGCCACACGCAAGTTTAGCAAAATATCAGTAGTACATTCTCCCTAGGGTCTTTGGCCTCCCCATCCATAGGCTTTGGCCCTTTACAGTAGCAGGCATATGTTCCCACCTGTAGAATGGCCTTAGATTCCAACTGGAAAGTGGTTGGCTACCCTCCACCTTGCAAATACTCTTGCCACAGTTATAGCACTGTATGCTTCTTGCCTGTCTGTCCAGAACCATAGCACAAAGGATCCACAGCTGGAAAGACAATTGGTGACCTTCTCTCCTTTCAGCCTGCAGAGCACCTTCTAGTGCTGTGGGCTCCAGCCAGCAAGAAGGATACTGACAGCTTAGAGCCAGCATTATCTTAACACCATCACTGTGGAAACCATTCACAAAGAATGCTTATATTAAAAGTGGTTAGCAGGTCTTGAGTTTACATAGTTCATACCCAGACAGCAGTATCTCTAGGGGGAAATGATCACTGTGAGGACCATCTCCTATGTAAGGGCCAAGGAAAATGACCTGACCATGTCCACCATGGCTTATTGTGAGACTAGAATCCTCTCCTTAAGAGTCTTCTGAGAAAACTCAGCTATGAACTCTTTCAGACCAAAGAGACCTTTCCCCCTCCAGGAAACTTTGAGGTCTTCCTCAACTGAGCAAGTTACAGGGAATTCAGTAATGACCTGCAGAATCCGAGCTGAGAGAGATGGAAGCAGACCATCCCTGGTAGGACTCCCAGCTGTACAACAAGTCTGTTTTCTTCTTAGAAAAGGTCCGAAAATTCCAAATGTCTTATTTTCATAACTTCTTCAAACATTGTACTTCAACAGTACAACTTAATTTGGAGTGCATTTATGGTTTGCTGTGAATTTTCTTTAAAACTACATGTAGATATTTTTGATGTCTTAAAAAAGAAGTTTATTAACATATTAAACTTGTATCAGTTGTTAGATTCCCAAAGTGGGTTATGGATAAACCTCTTGAAGGAATTATTTTGACCCAAAAATCAATTAAGAGATTATGAAGTAATTTCTAATAAGCAAGGATAATGCTTCAAACTTAATAATTATCATAGAAAAAAGCACATTTAATTATTCCTATATTTTGGAATTGGAAATGATTATCTGTTGGGGGAAAAACATCCCTACTGAATAAGGGAAACAAAATGAGTAAGAAAAGAAAGTTGAATGTGGTTGAATTCTTAGCTAAATTAGGGGGTCAGAGCACATACCATCCCCATGTCCTCTCTGTATGTCTCCCCCCTCTCTCCCTCTCCCCCTCCATCCCTCCTTCCTTCTCTCTCTCTCTCTCTCTCTCTCTCTCTCTCTCTCTCCTCTCTCTCTCTCTCTCTCTCCCTCTCTCCTAAATTTGAATAATCTTGTGAACTCTTCATTTTCATTATTTCTCTCTCGGCAGAATGTTTAATTTACTCAAAAGCTTTGTGCGTCCTTGCAAAACAGATTCTTTCAAGCATTCAGCAAAACCATTTCTTCCTTTGAGGATTAAGTAGAAAACATTGGCCAGAAATCATGGTTGAAATCAATGGTTTTGGGGAGTGGAAGGGTCACAGGGGTTGCCTAGTGGAATTAATCTCCCTATCTGCCTTAGTTTTTCTAGAAGTTGGTGTTTGGATGAACACCCAAGCTTCTTGTTACTTCCCATTTGTCTGATGGTTTCAGAGCACATAAAAGATCAACTTTAGATAGAGGTGATGTTTGTCCTTGAAAAGGGAAAACCAAGCCTGTTGTTGCAGTTGTTGCTGATGGCAGAGCTGAGCGGTCAGCTGCCTCTGCCTTCCACACAGTGGGTAAATAAATGCTCTGTTGCTTTCTCCCATGTGCTAAACCCCATCACAATTAAAGTATAAGACATCTAGAGTTCTTTGTGTGGGACACATAGTTTACCTAAGGGCTTGTGACTATCAGGACACCACTACCAAATGCTGATGGGAATCACCACAGCCCCTTTCTTCTGGATCTGTGAACCCCTAGGTAGCTGCCTATGCCATCTCCAGAAACATGGGCATTTATGATTTGGGATGCTCCTTGTTTCTGGGTCTTTCTGTCATGTCTTGTGATTGTCTTTATAGTCTGAGTTTAATGGGGACTGAACTCCAAAAACCTCAAGGCAAGGTTGTGATCTCTTATCTCCAAACCCAGTGACCAAAGCAGGCATGCCACAGTGTTTGACAGATAGATGGAGTTCTGAATTAAAGTTTTCTGAAGATTAGAGGTAAAGAGGAGAATCAAGCCCAGGGTTAGCCTCAGGCTACTAGGGTTGATCTTTGCAAAATTTAGTTCTGAGAATTATGCAAAATGATGGCATTTATTGTTATATATTTATGCATGTATATAAGATACTTTGATCACATTTATTCCCCGATTATTTCTCTTGAATTCTACTTCCTTTCCCCCCGTGCCTGTTCTTCTTCTACAGTTCTTTTCTTCCATTTTCTTGACTGTCCCTGATCCTAGCACCACATACAAGAAAAAACAATGTGAAATTGTCTTTTCAAATCTGGCCTGTTTTTGTTTTGTTTTTTTTTTAAAGATTTATTTATTTATTCTATGTATTGACCGCTCTGTCTGCATGTACACCTACAAGTCAGAAGAGGGCATCAGATCACTTTATAGATGCCTGTGAACCACCATGTGGTTGCTGGGAATTGAACTCAGGAACTCTGGAAGATCAACTTCACCTCTGAGACATCACTCCAGCCCCAAGACTGGTTTTCTTTGCATGACAATCACATGTTCAATCTATTTCCCTGCAAATGATATGCTTCTGATCTTTGTGGCTGAATAGTACTCTATTGTGCATTTGTGTGTGTGTGTGTGTGTGAGAGAGAGAGAGAGACAGACAGACAGAGAGAGAGAGAGACAGACAGAGACATACATACATACATACAGACATACATACAGACAGACATACATACAGACAGACAGACAGAGAAAGAGTTATCTAGTGACTTTGATGCCTTCAGGTACATACTCATATATTCAGGAGTGGTAATCTGGATTGTATAGATTGTAGATTTTGAGAAATTTGTAAAGTACCTGCACATTCCCACCAACAGTGTGTAAGCCTTCTTTTCCCATATCATCCTTCTGAGCCGTTGCCTATGCCTGTATCATAAAGACTTGTGCTGTTTTCCTCTAGATGTTTCAAATTTCAAGTCTTGAATTCATATAGTTTTGAGGTAATTTTTGTGCATAGCGAGAGGTGGGGCTCTAATGTCAGCCATCTATGTGTGGACGTCCCATTTCCCCAACACCATTTGTTAAAGACGGTGCCTTTTCCTTAACTTTTATATTTTTCCCATCTTTGTCCAAAAAATCTGATTCTGTAGCCGTGGGTTTATTTCTGGTTATTTCTTTCATCTCATTGTCTCAGCTCTATTTTGTGCTCATTTCTTACTGTTTTATTACTATGGCTCTGTAGTATAATATGAAATGGAGTGTTTGATGCCTCCAGTGTTTGTTTTGCTTGGGATTGCCTTGGCTACTTGGGGTCTTTTATACTTCCTTATGAACTTCAGGGATTTTTTTCCTTCTAGCTCTGTGAAGAATATCGTTAGAATTGTGGTAAGGATTATACTGAATCTATGAATCATTTTCAGCAATATGACTGTTTCCCAATATCAGTTTATGAGGGGGCACTCAGGGTCTTTCCATCCTCTAGTGTCTTCTGTTTTTTTTGGGTTTCAGAGTTTTCATTACAAAAGCCTTTCATCTCCTTAGTTAGGTTTATTTCTAGATTCTGTTGATGTTATCATTAATGTGATTGTTTTCCCGATTTCTTTTTCAGTAAGTTCATTTCTGGTGCTTAGAGAATCTACTGATTTTCAAGTGCTGCTTTTGTCTTCTACTGCTCTCCTAAATTTGTAAATCAAATTTATAATCTTGCTGTGGAGTCTCTCAGAGACTTTGCCTTCTTCTTTTCCAATGTCTCCTCTGATTTCTTCAATGTCTTACTGGTATTTCAAAGTATATATTTCAGTCTTTCTGTATTTGTGAAATATCTGTAGTTTTTCTTGTCATCTATTTCTAGTTTTTCTATGTGGTAAATTGGTAAGATCTAAACAAATATTTCAGTATTTTCACATTTGCCACACCTCACTGCATATCTTTGAAATGACAAGTCTGGGGGACAGTTCCATGAGCTTCTGAGATGAGTGTATTCTGCATTCTTTGGATTGAATATTTTATAGATGGGTGCTGATTCCATTTGACCCACAGTGCAGTTGATCTCTGGTGTTTCACTGTTGATCTTTGGTTTGGATAGCCTATCCATTGGAGAGAACAGAATAGTAAAGTCAGCCTTTTAGCCACCATAAAAATATCCCAGAAAAATTACTTAAAGGAGGAAAGGTTTACTCCTACTCATACTTTTACAGGTTTCAATCCATGGTTGGTCTTCTTCCTAGCTATGAGCCGGTAGTTAAGCGATGTACCATGGCAACAGGAAGGGATGGTAGAACAAACCTGCTCACCTTCTGATGACCAAGAAGCAGAGAGACAGGAAGGAGCCGCAGACAATATATTCTTTTCAAAGATACACCCTCAGTGTTCTTCTCTGACTAGGCCCCACCTCCTAGTTTCCATCACATGCTAAAAATGCCATCAGGTTATGACTCTATCAGTGGGTTAACCTGTTGATGATGTAAGAGCCTTAATGATTTTCCACATCTTGGTAGCACCATCAGCCTGGAACAAAGCTTCAAATATACCAGCTTTCAAGGGAAATTTAATAGACAAACCACAGCACACATTAATATTGTATTGATTCCTATCTGTATCTTTTTCTACTATAAATTGAGTCATACTGATATCAATGTGTATATATTTACAATCATTGTATCTTCTTAATATGATGTTTCTTTTATCAATATATATCACATTTATCTCCTATAGTTTTAGGTCGAGGTCTGCTTTGTTGGATATAGGATAGCTACTTTACTTGCTTTCACATTCTGTTTGCTGGAAATACAACTTTTTACCCGTTTACTTTCAGTTTGTGTATTTCTTTGCCACTGTGGTGAGTTTCCTGCAGGCAGCAAGTAGTTGGATGTTGTTTTATCATCTAAGAGGCCAGACTTCTTTGCCTTTTAAGGAGAATTATAACCATTTACAATAAGGATTACTCGTAAAAAGCATGTTCTACTTCCTGCCTTAGTGTTGCTTTTTCTAAGGTTTGATTCCCTCCCACGTCCCATTTGCTCATCTGGTCTTAGTATATTTATTCTTCTCTATGTTATTTTGGTTGTGTTTATCTTCCTTTTCTGTGTGGAAGACTTTTAAATATCTCCTGTAATGCTGACATAATGTCATGAATTGCTTTAGTTCATGTTTATCTTGAGGGTCTTTATTTCTCCTTCTGTTTTGAATGCAGAAAAAGAAAAGATGAAACATGAAAAAAAGGAACAACAAATGAGAGGGAAAATCAAATCAAAGATTTTAAAATGGAAAACAGCAAAGGGGAAAATGAGAAAAAAGAAAATATTGTAGTGAGTTTTTTCTTTAAAAGAATAAATGAGAAAATGGAAAACAGTTAAGAATTAATTTTTCTACTTCTCCCCCCTCTCTCCCCTCTCCCTTTTTAGGAGGCAGGGTCTATAGCTCAGTCTCACCTTGGACTTAGTAAGTAGGGGAAGGTGAATAGGATAGCCTGGAACTCCTTCCTGGTCTTTCTGCCTCTTCCTCCTGAGTCAGAATTACAAAGTTGCACCATCACATCCAGTTTTCTGTTATTCTGGAGAATGAACACTTGTCTTCATATAGTAGGTGAGAACTCAACCAATTGAGATACAGCTATAGCTTAAGAATTAAATATTAAAAGGGGGCAGGAAGATGCAAATGTAAACTTCAATCTAAGCAGGCACGACAAAAAAGTTTTAATCAAAAGCAAGCAAGCAAACAAACAAATACCCTGCAAATTTCCTTTCTGTGGCTGTGGAGGCAGAAAGGAAAGTTCTGTGCAGGCTTTGGAGAAAGCATAGACTGTATACTGCCTACCTTTCTCTGTTTCTCTTTTGTTCAACCAATGAAAAGGAATGGTTTGTGGACAGAACCACTTGTAACTCCTGCTGGCAGGGATGTGTGCTCTCCAGATTCACACAGGTTTCATGTTCTACATCCATTCCAGTGGCTGGCCTGTTACTGGCTGCTGTTGGAGATCCAGGTCCAGGTCCATGTTTGGATGGCAGGGAAACAGTACAGAGTTGCAACCATCAGCTCTGAAGCAGAGCAGGGACAGCAGTGGATCCTGTCCCAATCTGGTTTCCATCACTGTGATAAAACACTAACCAAAACCAACTTGAAAAAGGTTCACTTTAGCATACACTTCAGGCATCAGTTCATAACTGAGAGAAGTCAGGGTAGAAGCCCAAGACAGGAACCTGGAGACAGGAACTAAAGCAAAGACGACCCACCATGGGGGAATGCTGCTCCCTGGCTTTCTCTCCATGGCTGGTTTAGCTTGTTCTTTTGTATAAGCCAGACTACCCGCCATGGAGGTGCCCCGACTCACAGTGGACTGGGCCCTCCCACATCATTTATAAGTAATCATTTATAAATAAAATGACCCACAGACGTGCTCAGAGGCCAATACAATAAGATTCCCCAATTGAATTTCTCTCTTCCTGGGTCATTTTAGTTTGTGTCACCTTTACGTAAACTAAGCCACACAGATCTGGTGGCCCGCCTCTTAACTCTGGTGTTCTGAAACAGATCCTATAGGCAGTTACCCACAGGCACAGGCTCACCTCATCACCTCAGTGCTTGACACTTTCCTTCTCACACTAGTGATCCAAACTGGCAAATGCCTTTGTCCTGCCTCCCATCCTCTTTACCCTGCCCCAACCACCCCCCCCCCCCGCCACACACACACTTTTTCCCCCCTTTGGTCTCATTCTGGTGTGGCTTTCCACTTCACGGAGCTCTTACTTTTCTCATTATTATTGTTGTTGTTTAATTTAAATATTACTATTATTTAGTTTTTTGAAGATTCCACTGAACAGATCTGACTGATCTGAAACCCACCATGTAGGCCCAGGCTGGCCTAAAACTTGCAGCAATCCTCCTGCTTCAATCTCTTGAGGATTGGGACTTCAAATGTGAGGCATCATGCCTGACTCTTCAAACGTTTGGGTCAGAGTCTTTTCTATAGTTGCCAGACTAGCTCTCCAGCCAGCACTTGTATCAGCTCATGGCTTCATTCCCAGACACAGGAAAATGAAGGAACCTTTGACTCTCTCAGCTGTAAGCCCAGGCAAGACCTTATCAAAATGACTTTTTAACAACCACATATTGTGGATCCAAGAAAGCTCCCTGTGTGCCTTTCTTCTGTATGGGTCCTGGTCCCCCTGCCCACTTTGCTGGACCTCTGCATGGTCCCAGGCCTGTGAGACTGTCTCCTCAGCCTCCTCAGCATCCTTTTACCTTTTTCTCTGTCTTCTGCACAAAGCTACCAGCCTCAGTGCCAGGAAGTTCTTTCTCCTACTCAGTCCTCTGTATAAGGCCATCAACCTTGGTGCTGGGACATTCTTTCTCACCCTCTGTTCTGCTCTCCAAAGTCACTGAGTTTTCTTAAAGTCCACTTACAGATAAACTTCTGCCTTTGATTCTGTCCCCAAGAGGAGATGGCTATTGCTGTGTGCTTTTAACTGGCCAGGGCTTAGAGTCCCTTTTTGTTTCTTTACTTCCTTGTTTAATTTGTTACTGCTTTTGTTGAGACACAGTCTCATACAGTGTAGGCTGTTCTTGACCTCACTATGTAACCAAGGATGACCTTTAACTTTTGATGCTGTGCCTCTGTCTTCCCCAAACTGGCATTACAGATGTTCATCATCATGCTTACTTTTCTGTGGTGCAAGGGATTGACCCCAGAACTCAGTGCATGGTCAGTGAGGACTCTAGCAGCTGACCTACATTCCCAGCTCTGAGTCTTCCAGTACTAACATGACATTTTACCTATTGAGACAGAGGGAACCTGAAAACTTTTGGCATTTCCATATCAATATCAAGTAGTCTGTGCTTCTACATGGCCTACAAGGGTAGTCTGAGTGACAAGATGTGGTAGGGAAGAACTGTTATCAGGAACTCTTCCATCATCCCCATCTTGGGTCACACTGGCATCTCAATATGAGGCAACTCTGAGAGACTGTGTCACTTTTTGAACTACCTTGGCTTCCCTCAAAGCATGCATAAAGGATCTTGAGCAAGGCCAATATGTGCCATCCAAATGCCTAACCACAGAGGCTGTGGCTAAATCAGGGGCCCAGTTCCAGTCCCATTTTACCTTAGCAGTTGGATGTAACATATTTGGTCCCCTTCCACTTGGTTTCCAGGCAATCACCCCTTTCAGGCTCCTACTCCATTGGCCTTGCCTTCTGGGAGCCTTTTGCTGTTTTCTCTTTGTTTCCAACATCTTCAAACATGCACTCCACTAGGTATCTTCATGATCTGTCAGGTCCATGCCTTTCTGATTTATTGAATTGCTAATAGGTCCAACTTTATACATGTCTCCCTATCCCCTGTCTACACGGGACATCTTAGACACCTAAAGAATAGCCTTCAAAGTGGAACACTTGGTCTCCCTTCCTAGATGGCTTCTGTTGATGTTGTCTCTCATCTCATTCAACAGGCAGACTTGGCCCGTTGGCTGTTCCAAACAAAAACCTTGAAGTCATTTTTAATTCTTTTTCTTCTATATCCCACATCTGTGGAGATATTCCCATGCCAGCATTCCTTGATTTGTGAAGGGCTACATCCCTGGACACTAACACGGAGTTGGAAAGACAGTAAATCAAAATTACATTGTGAATGATGTTTCCAGGAGAGACAACTCTCTAATTACCCTAGATTGGCTACCCACAACAGACCAGAGGAGTAATCACACTCAAGTCTGGTTTATTGCAGCAGTGACTCCACTGGGGTTACTAATGGGAGCATGGGTGACCCAAAGACAGCTGCATCACTGAGAAGCCTTCCCCAACATACGTGACAATTGTCGATGCAAGCTTTCATCTCTGATGCTCCCTACACAATCCACAGGCAGCTCCACCAGAGGGTTTCATCTCTTCAGAAGTTGTTATTGCTTGTATAAACTTGGGAAAGGGCTTTGCAAATCTTGTCATTTTCTGAGCATCCTGTGGCCTTTAAGTTTTATGAGCTTTCTGAGTCTTCTGTGTCTCCCTCTTCTCTCCAGGAGGAATGATCTTATTGGGAGGAAAGAGCTATACCACAGCACTCAGTGCACCTAACACCAAGTTTAGGCCAACCTAACTTAAATGTGCTCAAAATAGTAGTCTACAGTTGGGAAGAATTATATAATGTAGAACCTAGTTTATAAGAATGTATCAAATATTTCATATAACTTAATAAAAACATCTATGTCCCAAACCAAGCAACACACACACACACACACACACACACACACACAGAGGTGATATAAAAACTGTGGATGATGGGCTGAGGTCTCTGTATGTTTATTATGTAGCTCATTGCTGCTGCCCAGCACTGAGAGAGTATTGTAGCTGATATTACTAGGTTGGTAAAGGATCAAAATCAGAAATATTTTCTGCTGAATACAAATCACTTTTTCTTTTAATGTGGTCGAGTTAAAGAAGCAAGGTCCAAGTATTGTTATGTTGAAGACTGTTTCTGTACAGGCTCTAGCCACTCTGTTGTTGGAGTCTGACCTCACAAAGGTGGCTTTAGGATAGGTCTTTCTGCTTTTGCTGGCCCACACCTTCTATTTGCAGAACAGAAGAAGATGACACTGTCAGCACACAAGTCAGATTGCCACTGTTTGGTTGTCATCTGCCCTTTCCCTTCCCTATTCACCTGGAGTAGAAGCCCAAGGCCCTCCCACTTGACGATCATTCTTCCAAGTCAGACCCTTTGCTCCAGCTGTTTCTTCTCAAATGCTGCTCCCGCTATTCTTGAGCTTATGCTCCTGTACCTGCAACTCAGGGAAGCCTTTGCTGACCACAGCCAGGTACCTCCTACACTGGCATCTACCTCAGCTTTCCCTACTTAATTTCCCCCGTTGAGCTTACTATCTTTTATATATTCTGTTATTTGTTTATCCTGTCTAGACTCTCAATTCCTCCAGTAGAGAGTAGGTTCCATGAAGGCAAGAAACTTTACTTTGCTCATGAAAACCTAGAAGAGCAATGTCACTCTATGTCACATGCGCAGTACCTGTTTAATTAATTAACAAAGCTGGCCTATAATACCAAGGAAGGAGAGAAAATGCATTAGACAGTTGAATGAAGATAAAACGTTCTTTTAACTTATTAGTTTAGTAGATCAAATTTGACATCATAAAAGCAAATAGGGATTGTGAGTCTCCACAGCAGAAATCCAACTCTATAGACATGGTGAGAAAAAACATACCTTAGGGAAATCTAGATGTTATGTGTGACTTTAACTTCAGGATTGAACAACAAAGGCATGCTTTTGATTGAAAGGCTAATAGTCTCCTTAATAGAATACACAAAATGTGAAAGATGCTAGGTTTAAATGTAACTTGTAGTACAGATAATGGAGAATTGGGCTGGTACTTCTAGCTCATGCCTACAGAGATTGGGACAACATGGGCCCAATTGCTAAGGGTACTATAGGTAGCAGAGTGTACTGCTATGGCAGAAATAGTTAGCAGCTGGTCATTCTTTATAACAAGGAAAACTCAAGTACAATCTGACTTGTTTCTTTAGATCTTTATTCTGTGTAACAAGAAATGTTCTAGACTACTTTAGTTGGGAGAGGTAAGACCAAGGAGAAGATGATAAATTTGAGAAGGAAGATTCATAAGAAGTGGGAGTTAACAGAAGCACAGGGCAGGATGTCCCACAGGAAACAGGAACTTGGCAGCAAGTATTTGGTAGGGATGTTGTAGGGGGAGCCAGACCACAGTAATCATCCCATTCCAGGGAAAGAGAGAGGGTAGGAAGGAAGCAAGGAAGGAAGGAAGGAAGGAAGGAAGGATGGAAGGAAGGAAGGTAGGGAGGAAGGGAGGAGAACTGGGTTGGAAGAATTTTACACAGCTGTACTTTTATCATGAAACTTTGGAAAGATCACTGTTGAATCTTCGATTTGAAGTTTCTATTGGAGGAACCCATGTTTTGCAGGGAGGGGTTGGCTATCCAGTGATCAGCTGGAGTCCAGAAGAATGGGACAATCCTCTGTGTGAATACAGTGGTATAACATCTGAGACCTTTAGTCAGTTACACCCCTAGGAGTAGGAGCTCCGAGAGACACACACATTATGGCCAATACATGGTCTTTAGTAGGCTTTGTGCATACTGACCTTCAAAGTCCCAGAGGACACTGATGCTAAGGTGTTGTGGTAACATTTCCCACCCTTCTTATTCTTGTGAGAAAACTGGGAGCATCTGTAGAATGCATGCTGTGCTTCCATCTCCCCGGCACAGGCTGGTGTTAGTAGGTGCTACATTCCAAAGAACTGTGGGCAAGTCCATGCCTTTCCCTGTGCATGACCTGCTAGCTGTGATTCTGTAATCCTGGGTCTTGGAGGGAATCTATTAACTTACATTGAGGATAGTAAATGTCACTCAGCCATGGTCCCCAGAGAAACCCTTGTAAAGTGGAGTTTGAGTGAGGAAACGACCTTCATCACTACACAAGTGCCAGGACTAAAGAAAGCAGCCCCTGAGCTGGGCGCAGATTGAGCCTCATCCATTACCCGCCTCTTCCCTCAGGAAGACAGCCCTCATTTATTATTTCCAGACTGTTTTCATTTTACTTACATGGTGTGAAAAAAAAATGTTGAATTGGGAAATAAATATTATTTCCAAACAGAAATTTCATAATCGTCTTTGCTGATCTTGGAGTTATTATCGTGTTTCCAAACGTTTGCTTTGTGTATCATTTCTTCATTTGTGCTTATGAGTTCCTCATTGCAAATGTTCTCATTTGGAGGTTTCTGCTGGGGCCTCTGTGATGGCTCTGTGTTCTTGTCTTCATGAGGGATGCTACCTCCTTGCTTTTTGAAGTACATTAAAATCATACACACAGTACCAAAAAGAAATATTTGCTGGAATGTTCCTTTCTATTACATGATTGCTTTGCACTGAACAGTTCCACTCTCAATATTGTCTTACCCTAGGATCTTGGCTCTGCCATAGCTCAACCCATCAACCCATTACTGCAGCAGCTGTCTCTTCCTCCTGTTCTTCCAGTTCTCTCTGATTTTGGACTGGGTTTTTAAAAAAGTGTGTGTGTGAAAGAGAGAGTGTGCTTGTGAGTGTGTGTGTGTGTGGTGTGTGCCACAGTACACACATGAAGGTCAAAGTCCAAGTCCATGGAGTCAGTTCCCTTATTCCACTTTTATGCCAGTTTCAGGGATTGAACTCAGATTGCCAGGCTTTCACAGCAAGCACCTTTACCTGCTGAACCATCTCATCAGCCCTTCTGTAATTTTTTTTTTAGTTTGTACCATGAGTGTACTACATTTATCCCAGACCTGCCCACATATGCTTTCCTCTGCTAAATGGACACCTTCTGTCTCCTCTGTCATTTCAACTCCATTCAGCCTACAAAACCCACAGGGAGTTTTATGCAGATCCAGTACAGCTAATGAGAAAGCACAGAAGTCTCTCCTTATTTATCTCTGAAAGATCGCACTTCTCCTATATCGAATGGCTCTTCAGCTGGCCTGTCTCTCCCTCTCTCCGCAGCTCCCTCCACTGTTCCTATCATGCACCAGGTCAGTGCCACCATGAGGAGCATCACCTTGTCATGGCCTCAGCCAGAGCAGCCCAATGGCATCATCCTGGACTATGAGATCCGGTACTACGAGAAGGTGAGCCAGCTTGACCTCATCTAAGGCCAGATGCTGTTGAGTGACAGAGACAGAGAGTGAGTGTAGCCAGTGGAGGGCACAAGGAGATGGGCTGGAGGGAGCCAATAGGGAGAAAGGATTGGATACTGGAGGCCAGGGGCTCCCTGGGTAGACAGCCAGGTCTGCCCTTCCTGAGTTCTCTCTGCATTGACTTGGGATAGAGCCTTCAGATTCATCACCTGACAGTCTGGACAGTTCCCTGGACTAGACTGTTCAAATCACTGCTACAGGCATGGAATTGCTGTCTCGAGGAGGATACAGTAAAACCTCCTGGTGCCCCTGGGCCTCCAGAGGATTTCAGAGTCTTATTGATGAGTGGGTCTCAAAGTTGTTGATCCCGGGCCTCTGACTCAAGCTTATTTATTTATAAATATATGCATGTGTCGTGACACTAATGTGGAGGTTAAAGAACATGAAATTGGATGTTTCTAAGGGTGAGATTAAAAAATGAATTGAAATAGAAATCTGTGTGTCACATTCCCTGGGGAGTCAGCTGCTGCTGCTGAGGGCCACACAGGGCATGTGTTGCCAAGAAAAGAGAAACAGTGCCCTGTGGGGTTTGGTGCCAAACCAGTTCATCATCCAGGGAAACAGGACATCCTCCACAGTGGTGAACTGCAGCATTTGCAAAATTGTTTAAAGAGCAGTGTGCTTCCGACACACTGTTTGGAGAAGCACCAGATGCATTTGTTTATTTGTTGAGGAGCTTGATCACTCTACTGTTTGGTGGGTTCTACTCTAGGATGTATTAGTGAACAAAACAGTTCTGCCATCAGGAATCTTGCTTCCCCAAAGAGGGAGACAGACAGAACAATGAACATATAAATTATGGAATTGATTAGAGTTTTTAAAATAATAGCATTAAAAAAAATAGAGGAGCTGGCAAGATCCTCAGAGGGCAAAAGTGTTTTGTGAGCAAACCTGATGACTTTTGATATCTCAGAAGAAAGAACCAACTGCCACAAGTTTGTTCTCTGGTCTCCACACGTGTGTAGTGGTACCCAAACACCTCCCCCATCATGTATACACACACAGAGAGACACAAAAAAAATTGATGAACTTTTAAAAATTGAAAGGAAACAAAAAGCAGAACAGAGAAATGGATTCATAAAAGCCAGGCAGGGCTAAATCACAGACTTAAATAAAATGGTCATAGTCAGCCTCTTGAAGAAGATGAGACCTCTTTCAATATCTGAAGAAAGTAAAGTTATGAAGCAGTTATCTCAGCAAGGAGAGAATGGTAGGGCCTGCAAAGCCATTGCAGCTGTAGCCATTCCTACGCAGGAGCAGGAAGCAGATGAGAACACCTGGATTGAGGCAGGCGGCAGGGGAAGAGTACCCGTGTGAGAGAGCTCATAACCAGAAGTCGGCAGGTTGAGCTGTAATGAATCAAGCTTTACTACTGAGTGAGGCAGGAAGCCACCACAGGGCTAAGAGCAGAAGAGAGACAGGATGTGACTTATATTCTGAACATCATTCAGGCTGTAAATAGTCCTGCTAGATCCATAATCATCTGTCAGGAAGATAGATATTTGAATTGGAGCATCAACTGTGAGCTGTTGAAATTAGCTGGCTCCTATGTCTACAGTGCACACTGCAGGTAGAGCTAACAGGATGTCTAAGTTGGATGGGATGTGGATGAGTTTTAGAGAGCCCCTCTAAAGTGATGTGAGCATCATCAACCGAGGAGGAGATCTTGGTGGGTAATGGATATTGGGATGGAAGAAGAGAGGAATTGCAGCTCCGTGACTAAAACTCCTGTAAGAAAGCCAGGTCCCTGCTTGGAATAAAAATCCCATGACCTCGGCCAGAAGATAATTCCTAATTTGGAATTAGGAGAGGGGATGGGTTGAAGATGCCTATGTCAGGGTTGCTGGGTTGTACACAGTATAAAATCCTTTGCCTAGGCAAGGTCATCTGCTGGGTGGATGGGCTGGAGAGGATCAGGGATAAAGATCACAGCCACGCAGAGAGGCCAGATTAATGGCCAAGCAGCCGTGCGTTAAAAATGAAGCCCTGATTTCCAGCACCCTGACAAGCTGCTGTGATTCTGTGACTTAACCATTGTAGTGCACAGCTTGCACATTGGTGCACATTCCTGAAAGGAGAGGTGCAGACAGGTCACCAGTCTTGCCTGTGGGAGGTGCTACCCTCAGCATTATGGCAGCGCCCGCCAATGAGAATAAGGTGACATTCCAGTCTGTCTAGAGGATACTGGCCTCTGTAAATGATGAAGAAAACTCAACAGATTGGGGTAATTTTAACCTGTTTGTCTTAGTTAGGGTTCTCACTGCTGAAACATGAAACACCATAATCTAAAGCAAGTTGGGGAGGAAAGGCTCTATTTGGCTTCCACATACAGTCCATCCCTGGAGGAAGTCAGGACAGGAACTCAAGCAGGGCAGGAATCTGGAAGCCGAAGCTGATGCAGAGACCATGAAGGAATGCTGCTTACTGGTTTGCTCCTCATAGACTGCTCAGTTCTGCTTTCTTATAGAACTCAGGATCACCAGCTCAGCGATGACTCCATCCACAACAATCCACATCCCTTCTTCAATCACTAATTAAGAAAATGCCCTACAGCTTGATCTTATGGAGGCATTTTCTCAATTGAGGTTCCCTCCTTTAAGATGACTCTAGCTGTGTCAAATTGGCATAAAACTTACCAGCACACCATTGAAGTTAGGGATCTATTTGTATAAAAAATAATTTGGGAAGTTCATAAGGGTAAGGGTCGATCTGCCAAGCTGTTTGGAGCCATTGATCTAACCTTGTACCAAAGTTGACATATAAGTCCCACCAACTTATCAGTGTACTGTGCAATATACTGAGTCGTTCACTAGGGTCTACTCAATCTCTTTTACCACATTTGTGATCTTGCAGCACTGTTGAATTATATCTGGGAGGAGCAATTTTTATAAGGTGTGCCAATTTGATGTCTAGACTTACTTAATAAGATTTAAGCTTCCTTCCATACTCCAGTATCAATAGAATTGCTTCAGACAAAGCATCATCATCATAAAAAGTAAACAAAAGTACTTGCGTAGGTCAATCATGTGAGAACAGCTCTTTTACCCTGCAGCAGGTGGCAGTGTTGGCAAGGGGCTGAGTGTCTTGGTACCATCTGCTCTGCCTCTGCCTCACCTGCGGTGGCCAAGGCAGTCACTTCAGTGGGCAGCTGTGATGAGGTTATGTGCTTGACATAACCTGGCACCACAGCCATGTGGCTCATGCCTGTGTGCCTTGGCTTCCCGCTCCCCAGCTCAGCTCAGCTCAACCTCTGCCACTGTCTTTGCATTTCCATTCAAACCCCCTGCCTTGTAGCCCTGTAATTAACCTTAGCTTCTTGGGCTGTGAAGGACATTAGTCTCTCCTTTAAGGCCACCCCCTTGCTTCTCATTAATTCATACTAATTATTAGCACAAGCTTACACATAGCACAATGCCCGAGGCAGTTTGCACACCTCAGTGGAGCATATTATTGTCCTTCTGGAGAGGATGGGATGCTTTTCTTGGGAAGATAGAGAATTCTTTGCCTAGTCACTGGCTACTCTTGAGCATATGAGAGTAGACCTCTCTGTTGCTTACAAAGTGCTCCACTGTGAAATCCATTATACTGCCTTGACCATTTCCAATCTGACTAAAGAAAAAGACATTAGCCATGAGAGCATTTTTTAAATAATAACCAAAATGGTAATTCATCATATATTGAGTGCCTATTATGTTCCAAATACACACAGATATATTAGTTCTGATCCTTGAAAGAAATACACTCATAAGCCACTTATAATCAGTTATAGATGATGGAACTAAATCACATAAAGGCTAAAAAAGGACAGCCCTGACCACACAGGTCACATATAGGGAGTCACAGAACCAAATTACAGACATTTTTATTATGTTTCAATGCTGGAAATTTCTGGGATTGTATGAAATCATCATCTCTGCTCAGGGTCTGTGCATCAGAGTGACTCCTGAAATAAGATACTGGGTTTTAATATTATATCCTAAGACGCATAAGCAAAATAAATGACCTTCATGTCTACTTCACCAACACAAATGGAATTCAGGCCAATAGATGTCTTGGATTCCGTCCAAATAAACAAAATTTCCCATTCCCCTGTCTTGTACCACCTCCTCTCCCCATGGAAGTCCCATTCCTTTCATCCAAACCAAGAGTCATTAGAGCCACAGGCAGTATATTAGGATATGGGCATGGCTGTGTGTAATAGCACCTTATTTATAAGGCCAGTGGCTGGCCCATTGGTGGTAGTCTTGCAACCTCTGGCAGCTCCCCTGTGGGTCTCCTGCCCAACAAGGCTCTCAGTCTGTGCTGGGGACACTTTTTGACATTGTTTTTGTGGATAGAATCAGTGGGGCTCTGCCTTCCCCCAACAGCTCATTAATAGAGAGCTCAGACCAGAGAACTGAGGGCTCTCCCGAGCCTTTGCCACGGTCATCTCCTTCCCCATCTCAATATATCCCCATTCATCATTCTCTTGTGTTTACTGTCTTGTAGCATGTCTCACTCCTGGTGTCTGCACATGTAGGCAAACCATGGGAGGAGCGGCCACATCTGCCCTCAGCTGTCTCAATGATGAAATGTTTACATCTCTCCAGCACTTCATAATAACTGTCTAAGCTAAGGCCAGTTGGTTTAGGTTGCGGGGGTGGTGGATTTTTATTCTTCAGATTTCGAGATCTCAGAGAAACACTTCCAGACCTTAGTGATATCCTGTGCTCAGCTGATGGTAAGTGGGCTGCTTGCTCAGCCCCTTAGCACTGAGTTGTGGCGAGCCCAGGCAGTGAGGGGGATGGGATGCTGGGGGTGGAGAGATAATGGAGACACAACCAACAGCCTCTGTAGCCGTGTCCTCCGTCTTCACATACTTAAAATCAAAGCAGTCATAAGCAGCCTTGCTCATCGCTCTCCCTCATTTGTCTGGAGTTGATTAATGACTTGGCAAAGAACAAGAACCGATGCCCATTTTAATCACTGAACCGCTTCAAGAGTGCGTGGACTGCAAAGTGATTATGGGCTAACGTTTGGTCCTCACCATCTAAACGCCAATATATCAAAACACTTTTTCCCCCCAGTAAGAGCTGCCTGATCAGTGTTTCACATACCTTAAGCAGTGCATGCATGATTCCATCTGATTTCAGACAACCTGGGGAAGCAGGGCAGCAGTCTGTGTTTTGTTTGCTTCTTATTTGCAGCATGATGAGGCGGTGCTCATAGTTTCTGATCCCATGTCTTCAGTGTGTCAAAATAGTAATTAGTGAGTTCCAAAAGGCATCCCTTCTACAGGGAATGGCCTTCCATCTGCTCAATATCTCACTGGGGTGGAGAGGACTCCAGGAACCCCTCCACTGCTGTCCAAGTAGATGCAGTGGACAGTAAGAAGTCTCTTTCCACACAACTTCCCCAGGGCTCAATGGATAACCCCTCTATTAGGGCCTTTTGTAACTTGTCAGTTGGAGCTAGCCTTGAACCCACAACTTCTTAAGCCAAATCTTTTCAATTACTACCGCTGTGCCACCTGCACTCCACTCCACTCCTTGTCTTTTTATTAGAGTTTCTATTGCTGCAATGACCAAAAAGCAAGTTGTGGATGAGAGAGTTTATTTGACTTACACTTCCATATCACTGGTCATCATCAAAGGAAGTTGGGGCAGGATCTCAAACAAGGCAGGAACCTGGAGACAGGACCTAATGCAAATCCTAGAGGGATCCTGCTTTCTGACTTGCTCCCCATGGCTTGAGTAGTCTGCTTTCTAATAGAACCCGGAACTACCAGCCCAGGGATGCACTACCCATCAGTCACTAATTATGAAAATGTCCTACAGGCCTGCCTACAGCCCCGATTTATGGAGGCATTTTCTTTAATGAGGCTCCATCCTCTCAGATGACTCTAGCTTATGTCAAGTTGATGCAAACATATCCAGGATACCTTGTATGTTCCTCATCCTCTCTGGGCCTTCTTTAAGACAGTTTTATTCTGTTCTTGGTCTCTGGTTACCAATGCAGTGTGGTTAATTTCTTACATCTTTATGACTGTACTTATGCTATGCTTCCTGATTCCCTCTGAGTGGGTCTCTCCTCAAATATGGGCTTGTTTCCCTGGGGTACATCCTCACAGCTCCTCTCCCATGACTAGCTTCCCTTTGTCATACCACACAAGCAACACCTCTGTCATCTGTGTGGTTTACAATTCATTGCAAAAGGTATTGTCTTTCCAAAAATAGAAAGAGACCAGCCACACTTTGGACCTACAATTCATGTCACATACCCATATATAAATATCACACACACACTCACATGCACGCACGCATGTGCACACACACACACACACACACACACGTATATGTATACGTATATGTATCATGTATACATATGCACATGTATACATACTGGTTGACTAACTAGATGAGAGGACCTAGCAGAGTACTACATATTTTAGGAAAGCCGGAATATCTTCTTTTGTGTTTCAGTTTGCTTTTTCACATTTTCCCTCTGGGAGTTAGAAGAGCATCTGGATTGTAGAATCTCCTCATGCACCTTCTCTCATTTGATTCCTTGCCTCTTGAACCATTGTTCCTAGAACTCAACAGTTTCCCAGATCTGTACAGGAGGTTGAGGATTAATCTCTGTTTAGTGACCCAGCCTCTTTGTTTTCAATGAAGTCATCTTGCTTCAGGGTTGACTCTGCATAGAGGGAAAGGCCCAGACTCTAAGCTTTTGTTCCTGTACATTCTGAGGTAGCACAGAATCCTTGCAGAGAAAAGATATGTTCACATGGAAACAGAGAGCAGGCTGATGTATAGGGTGCTAGGAGTGAGCCATAAACAGCAAGGACAGCAATAAAGAGTCTATGTGCTGGGGAAGTGAAATAGGACTCCCTAGGGAGGAGGCTCTGGGGGTTGTGAGCTTAAATAACCTGGAAGAAGCAGGATCCCTTCAGAATGTGGGAATAGCCTTGAGCAAATGCTGGTGGCTTGGATGTGGCTCCCAGAGGAACAGCAAGACTACCAAGGGAATGAGAAAGCTTAGAACTGATTTTGTTATGAAGGACGTGGTGGTCTAACTTAAGAAGTTTGATGTCCATCTGATGACAGTTAAAGCAGGGACCATTTAAGACAAGAACATTGACAGTGGACAAACATCAGATGGATAGAAAGCATCATGAAGGGATGGGAGATTACAAAAGTCCCCAGTCTGATATTAAATAAGGTCAGCAGCAAGAAGATAAAGTGATGTTTTAAAAGTAGTCATGGCTAGAAGAGCCAAGGTGGAAAAAACATTAATACAAGCAAGTCTGTGCACAACAGAGATGGAGGCAGACAGACGAGACTGTAGACAACAAGGTGGTGACAGGGATTAGAGAGAGACACAGGAAGGTGGGTTGATTTCTGGAGTTGGTAGAAGGGATAAGGACCTAGGGAGGAGGGACATGGTGTCCCAGGGGTTGATGGTAGGGACTTGGAACATGGATACCCAGATCAGGCCAAGAGAAGGCAGATACAGGTATGAGATGCTGTCTGGAATGGCCTCAGCTACTTCAGCAGAATGAAGGCCAAGCCTTTCACTGTGTAGTTGGAGGAACTTCAAAGGACCTGTAGAACAGCAATTGTGCAGCATGCATGGCCAGCAGATCTCATCAGGGAGAGAATGCACTGTACCTCAGCAGAGGCAAACAGAGGCAGAGAAGCAGCCCTTGGAGGCTGCAAAGCTTGACTCAATTGAGGTCAGAGATGTGATGGGATTTGCAAAACTGATGGCAGCTGGTGTTTTTACTTTTGAACTCTGAGGAGGGCTGGCACACAGGCAAAAAATATCCATGAACCCCCAGTCAGGCTGAGAGCTCAATTGTTTCCTCTTGATTCCTTTTGCAAAGTGCCACAACCCTGTGGCCCACAGCTGGCTCTTCATTCCCTTGGCCCAGGCTGACTGTCCTCATTCAGAGAAAGACAACTTCTACCCAACATGTAAGACCAAGAACAGATGGGATTGAGAGTACCTTCGCAGAGCTGCCTGGGGTTACAGCACTTGGGAGCTGGCTGATGGCCCTTTTCCTTTTTCTTGTCTCTTCTTTAGGAGCACAATGAGTTCAACTCTTCCATGGCCAGGAGCCAGACCAACACAGCACGTATTGATGGGCTACGGCCTGGCATGGTATATGTGGTCCAGGTACGAGCTCGAACCGTGGCTGGCTATGGCAAGTTCAGTGGCAAGATGTGCTTCCAGACTCTGACCGATGGTAAGACATGTGTGTATGTGTGTGTTTGTGTGTGTGTGTTTGGGGTTGGGGAATGAGCGTTTTGAGTGAAAGTGACACAGGCACAGAATAGGCAATAGTGAAAGAAAAGCAGCCCTATAGAAACTTCACAGATACCCAAGGCTCACTAAACTAGTGGTATACCTTCAGAAGAACTTGCCTCCCAGTAGGGCCATGTGGACTCTTTTGGTACATGCCAACCCTCTGAAATTTAGTCTGTCTGTTTATCTACACTATGTATCCTATGTATCGATCTATCCATCTATCACTGATCTATCCATCCATCTCTCTATCTTATCTATCTATTAATCAATCAATAATAAATCAATAAATCAATTAATCTTATCTACCCATCCATCAATCATCTATCAATTATCTATCTATCTATCTATCTATCTATCTATCTATCTATCTATCTATCTATCTATCATCCATCCATCTATCAGTTAATCCTATCTATCTATCTATCTATCTATCTATCTATCTATCTATCTATCTATCTATCTATCTATCTATCTTTCCATCCATCCATCCCAAGTCTTACTGGATTTACCTTAGAAGGGTACATGTGGCTGTACCCTGTGTGGATCTGCATCTATGCAATAGTGAGATTCCCAGATGTCTCACAGGTGCCTCCTGGTCTCCTTAAGAAGGTCCAGGGACCTGTTCTGTCTCTTCCTCACCCATCTCACACCTCTGTTTTGGGCTCTGGAATTGAGCATACCACCAATAGGAGAAAACCAAACAAACAAATACAGAGGGGACAACGTTCTGGCCATGTACCCAGGATCTCAGAATACTGCAGTAACTTCACCTGTGACCTGCTCAGATAGTTTCAGAGAGAGAGAGAGAGAAAGAGGAAAAGAGAGAGGAGAGAGAGAGAGAGAGAGAGAGAGAGAGAGAGAGAGGAAGAGAGGAGTTTTTCAGTACCAGAAAACCCATCCTTCTGAATAACTTTTCTTACTGTGACTAGACACAAGATACCTGAGAGAAGCAACAGAAAGAAGAGTTCATTTGGCTCACCGTTTGAGGAGCGCATAGTGGGAAGTCACAGAGGCAGGAATCTGAGGCAACCGCTCACAGTTTCCACAGTCAGGAAACATAGAGACAGATGTGGTACCCAGCCCTTTTCTCTTTTTATCCAACCCAGGACCCCAGCTCATGGGCTGGTGCCACTTACTTAGGCTATGTCTTCCCATCTCAGTTAACCCAAGATAGAAACTCCCCATAGACATGGCAGAGGTTTGTCTTCCTGGGACATTCTATATCCTTCCAGGTTGCCAGTTTACATGAAAGATTACAGGCATACCAATAAATACTTTTATTCGAACTTCTCTGTCTCCTCTTTTAACTTTGCTTCCTAGTCCTCGGGCAACACCTCCATCACTAGTCTAGAAAATCTGACGTTCCTGCAGACTCTGCTTTGTGCAGGGACGTGGCCGTCTCACCACCCACACCACTTTGTGCATTCCTGTGTCTCTCTGCCTGTCTGTATTGGCTCATTTGTGGGTGTTTGCCATAGACCTTTCCAAGTGTGAGCCTATTCCACAACCCACCCATCAATCGAAAGCCCTTCATGTTTTCTTTGCTAGTTAACATATATTCGAAGTGTCTTTCTCCAGAAAGCATGCTATTTTAGGCAGAGGCTCTTAGGCTGGGTGCTTGATAAGACTTGAGTTTTTTTATCTTGACACACATATTTTAAAACAATTTCTACACTAATTAGAAATATTTAAAATTCTAATTATTTTATCTAAAAATTTTCTTGTGGAAAAAATTATAAGAATCCAGGGCTGGGTGTTCTTGTGTGAGGAGAGAGATTAAGGGGAGTCACAGTCACCCCAGATGGTGCCCTCCACCCCCACCCCACCCCCACTACGAAGTGACACAGCTGGATGCTTTGCATGAACTGTCTGGTCCCTAGGAGAGTAGAGTAGAGCCTGTGTTGAGTTTATGCCAGGTGAATTTTCTCTCATGTTTCGGGCTGTTGAGATGGGATAGAAAGGTGAGCCTGTTCATTGAGATTAATAACACTGTGGGACGGGAAGCACGCAAGCCATCTGCTTCTCCCTTAAGGACTCTGCTCCCCGTTTTGCACCTCACTTACCATCTAGATTTATAGGCACTTTGGCATCAGGAGGTACACAGGATTAAAAGCCCCAAACTCCAAATGCTCTGAGCACTAGTCTCTTGGCGATTCCGCTAGACAAATCAAGAAGTAACGAATTTCCCTCAAGAAGGCCATTCTTTTTACATTTGGCAGTTAAGTTTTGCAGACCCAGGAGAGGGGAGATGTACGAGAGTTCTGGTAAGTGGCCAAATTTGAGAGAATTTATCTTAACGACGGGGCTTGTTTATTGGGATGATGCTCACTGAAGCTGCAGGCTGGTCTGCAGCAAGAGTGTAAGTTGGAAGGTTGATCATGGGCAGGGCCATCAAGGTAGGAGGACCTGTGGGATCCTTGTAGGTGAGTAGCTATATTGGGCAGGTGGCAGCCAGATGGAGCCCTGGCTATACTTAGCTGCTGTGTGCTAACCCTTGACTTAGTGTCTTTCTATCATCATCATCTATCGTTGTCACCATCATCGTCTTCATCATCATTGTCATCACTTTTGGATTCTATGTTCTGTGAAGACTTCTCATTGTATTTTCCTGTATTTTATTTCCTGCCAACTTTCCTTTCTAAATACATTTAAAAAAAAATACTCTTGGGTGGAGCTGGAGAGATAGCTCTGCATTAAGAATACTGCTCTTCCCAAACTCAGTTCCCAGGATTCACTTCAGACCTGGACTTGCAATCACTATAATTCCAGTTCCAGGGGATCCAGCACTCTTTCTGATTTCTGTGGGCACCTGCACTCACATTGCATAAAACTATACTTGGACACACACAGATACACATATGAAGATTAACAAACAAAATTGTGAGCTGAGGGAAACGAAATTTCTACCTTCAGTCTATTTAGCTGCCTTTTATAGTCTATAGAATGGGGACTTTTAAGAGCCAACAGCAGTCTGGGTCGCTAGATGATTGTAATGTGCTTGCCATACAGCATAAAGGGCCAATTCTAGCATCACAACCCAGGTTAAAAAAAAAAAAAGTTGGCCATGATGGCACAGGTTTGAATCCCAGTGCTGGGGAAGTAGAGATTCGTGGTTCCCCGGGCTAGGTGGCTAGCCAATTTAGCATAATGAGTGAGTCCTAGGTCTCAGTGAGAGATCTTATCTCCAGTGAGGAAGTGGTTACTGTCAGTAAAGTCTTCACTGTCCAAATGTAGGGACCTGAGTTCTGATTTCTAGCACTTACACAATAAGCCAGTTAGAGCAGTTTGTGTCAGTGATCCCAGGGTTAGGGAGACAAGACAGGTAGATCTTAGAGCTTGATGGCCAGCCAGCCATCTACATCATTAACCTCCAAGTTGTATGATGACTGTGTCTTTAAACAAATGGAGACATGATTGTGGAGTATACCTGATGCTGACCTTTGACCTCCATAAACTTAACACCGGCGCACACACTCATGCACATGCACACACACACCAAAATGAGAATGGCTCCTGAGAAATAATATCTAAAGTTGTCTTCTGTCTCAACTCCCATCTATGAGTGCATGTGCATGCACCCACACTCACCAACACACACACACACACACACACACACACACACACAAAGCCAATAGCCTTGTCCCTCGAAGTTGTTTGCCTTTTTTTCCCAAATAGATGAAAAGATGGTTCACAAATACTGGGAGCATAACACCTTGTGAGGTATTGGTGAAACATACAGACACTGATCTTCACCAGTAGAGCTGAAGAGGGGTTCAGAGATATTGGCACTTAACAGTTGTGCTCAGGGGATCCTGGTAAGGTTTATAAGGGGACCCTTTTATGGCAATCTGTGACATTGGGGTTGCCAGGTCAAATATAGGGAGATCAGCTTAATTTGAATTTCAGATAAATAATGTTTAAGGCGAAATACCTCTTATGCAATATTTGGTGCACATGTATATAAAATTTATTCATTATTTATTTGCAATGCAGGTTGTGGTTTTTTTTGCTGTATCTGAGAACTGTAACCATGATAAGATATCAAACAGTTTGACCTTCTGTATGTCTAGGTATGAAGCTGTAGATAATGGCTTCTTAGTCCCATCTAGGGATGAACCTACTGTTACCACAAAAGGGATACCGACTGAGTTGTGTGGCTGGTGTACATTCAAGCAAAGAGACGTAGAATTCGGGTACATCTTGATGTAGGTGAAATACTGTGAATGATTCGAATGGTTTGACCTTTTATCAATAGGCTAAACAGCTGAGAATCATAGGGGTGAAATAATTCCTCCAAGATCACAAACAGTAGGCAGGCAACACCAGAGTTTGCAGCACTCTGTCCACCTCTGTGACCCTTGGGTGTTCCACCCCCGCCTGTAGTGCAGCTTGGTTTAACACTTGGCATAAACCTCGGTCCTTTACTTGTCAAGTGGGAGCTCAGAATGCTTGGCGATTTCTCTGGCATCGCTTCATCCTCCACGGCTCCTGCTGCAGAGCTGGCTGACTACAGATAAACTGTAAAAATCTGCTCAATGAATCTGTTGACAAGCTGCATTTCAACAGCTTAAGCTGTTTCAGCAATGGCTTTCATTTCCCCTCCATTGGCCTTACTGTTAACACAGCAGACAGGATTTGGAGAAACCTTCAGAGCCAGGGTGGTGGAGGTTCGGAGTCACCTTCTCTTGGGAGACAATCGTCGTCATCCCGAGTTTCCAGAGTTGTCCCTGATGTTTTGTTTGTATTACTGTTCCATCCTCTGAAGCATTGGAAGCTGGGGTCCACAGGTCCTCATATATCTGATGTCCTTGGTATCGTGTATTGAGTCTAGCTATGTGTATGGGGCACATAGAAGATTCTAATTCTTTTCTTTCTCACCCAGATGATTACAAGTCGGAGCTGAGAGAGCAGCTACCCCTGATTGCTGGTTCTGCAGCGGCTGGGGTTGTATTTGTTGTGTCTCTGGTGGCCATCTCTATTGTCTGCAGCAGGTAGGTTCTCTACTCTGCTCTCCCTGAGTCTAGGAAGCCCCTCTCTGTGTACTGTTATCTCATGCTGGCCTTTCCCAACCTGGGCGGCCTGGACAAGTCCTTTAGCTAGAAACCTAGAAATCTCAAGATTATTGATTTTTCTCTGTGCCTAGGATAAAAACTTGCTATGGGAACTGGGCAAGACTATAAGTAAACAGTATCCATCCACCATCCTCATTTCAGCCAAGATTTTTAGCCCTCATACACAAGGACTTTTCAGAGTGACAGTTACAAAATTGCATCTGACCCACTGGAGCATCACAGCTGTGCACAGGCAGTCATCTGCTCAGAGAGCTCAGGCCCTGGGCAGCAGGCAAAAGGCAGGCAGGCAGAAGAGGGAGCGAGGAAGAGACAGGGAAAGCTGAGCTCTGCGCACAGACTGGCCTGAAGGCCTTGTGAATTTTTAATACTGTTTGCTGCAGCCTTGGGTGGTTAGCCCAGATATCACCTGCAAAGCCTGTTGTTGGTTCTCACTGAGCAGTTCTGCAGTTCACTGCTACGGATGGGGGTCCTCGTCACCACTGCCCTCTTGGCAGATGTCCACAGCCTTTCCTGGTTACCTGTAAGTTCTTGATTTGAGAGCTGAATCCTCTGCCCAAGGGCATGTGTGTTGGTCAAGCAGAGTGTAAGGCAAGGCAGAGATGAAACCTTCAAGTGGGAGTCTCCCAGTTCCTGGTCCCAGGAGACACCCAGGGTGAGTTCTATGTCTGGGCATGAGGCCTCGATAGGACCCTGCTAAGAAAGTTCCTCTTCTCTGTGTCTGCAGGAAACGAGCTTACAGCAAAGAGGCCGTGTACAGTGATAAACTCCAGCATTACAGCACAGGCCGAGGTGAGTAGAAAACACACCCACTGTCTGACCTGGGTCCTTAGAGCCAGATAGTGAGGGTCAAACATAACAGCAAATGTCTGACAAGCCCTCGGTACCCAAGTGGTCCCTCTTTCTGAAAGTCCCTGGAGACCACAGGCTGTCCACTGCACGCCCTTTGTGGGCAGTCACTGGACTCCTGGTGGAAGATTACCTTCTGCACTGATAAGCCATATTCGAGACAGGGGAAGACAGGGTTTAGCAAGTCAATGAATCCTGAAATCACTCTCAGTGGGGAAAAGATGGAGGGTTCTCTATTAACATCTTCTGCCTTATCTTATCCAATTGAGCGGCTGGGGAATGTGTTAACCAAATTCACAGATAAGCTATAGAACATGAATGCAGGGAATTAAGGAGATAACAGAGCCCAGAAGGCTGAAGTGCTGGGGTATCTCCCAAGCGTTTCTTTCAAACAGTACCTTGAAAAGTTTTCTTACTCATTATCTTAACCCTGCCTCTTTTAAGCCTAGGTATAAATATTTTTGTGTATCAAATTTCTTTCACCAAAATACATATAATTCTATATTAGAACTATGGCTCCTTCCTCTGAATGATTCCAGCACTGCAGTTTAAAACAGTTCTCAGGAGGGATAGGTAAGCCACCTCCCTGCTTCCAGAAGCAGGTAGTTAGAACCTTCGTAAGACACTGTTTCTAAATGACTCTTTTTGAATGCTACGCATGTCCAAGAAATCTGTCCCAGCACCCTGGGCTCTCCCATATGAGCCACACCACACCTCAGTCCTCCTCTTGTGTCCTAAGCCACTTTTGTCCTGAATACTCAGCAGTGAGCAGATACCATACACATGTATATACCCTGAACATAGGTTTGTGTTTACTGGGTTTGTTCTTCTGTATGTAAAAATGGCTTCCAAGACTAAAATTCACATGGACCAGTCCGCTTTCCTTCTCTAAGGCCACTTGAGACAGAAAACAATGCAGTGTTCACAGTGCAACCATGTTGTGAAGGAATCCGTGATCTAATGTGGAGGGTACAAGCTTGGACTGCTCTAAAGTCACACTATAGATATGGCTTTTCAGCCAAGATTAAGATACATCTGAAGATTGATATAAAATCAAACCTTTGGCAGCTAGGATGTATACAGGGTAGGCATTGAGAGGAGCAACCAGCATATGGCATCAGGGCTCCCGGGGCCAGCTCTTGAAGTCAGACTTTGGTATCTGACTCTTGGATGATGTTGTACTGCCCTTGTGCCTCAGAATTGCTCCAATTCCTGCTCAGCTTCCCTTCTCTATCTTGGGTTTCTAGCATTGTCTCCTCATCTTCTCCAGGAAGATCCTTTCTGTGATAAGCCACTACGTGTCGATTTTAGATCTGGTTTCTGAACTTTTTGGATAAAACATTTATAGATGGTCACATTAGACCAACAGAAGACTTGGGACCACACAGGTACATATGATCAGGTTCAAAACATGCAATCTTGTTTTGAAGTCTAGAGATTTCTAACAGTAGCCCAGGGTGACTCAGCCAAGAATTCTCTTTCTAAAGGTATGCCAACCTTCTGGTGGGGCACAATGGATCCCCAGGCATCCCAGGGATTCTTTTTGTTAACTTCAGCCTGATATTTGACTGTTTTTCTGTTGAAGGGTGGCTCTGCCAGGCAATTTGTTCTACAAAGATGTGTTTCTAAAATGCTCGTGGCTCCTTCTGTGGGAGTCAGGGAGTGGGGACTCCATCATTTATATAGCCACAGAGCGAGGTATCTCTGCTTCCTAGGCTCTGTAAAAAAAAAAAAAATACACCCAAGTCTTCAACCATAGAGCCCTTGCTACCCTGAGTGAGCATGGCTGGAGTCGTGTTTGTGAGCTTCATTTATTATGCTAGGTGGACGTAGAGTTCTTAGAGTAGGCTCAGATTATTTCTTAGGGTACTTTGTGTGTATGAGCCATTTCTAAATGTCCCTCTCCTCTGTGCCTAGCTATTCTCTTTTAAACCAACCCCTGACACCTACCCCAGTACCCCACACCCACAACACACACACACACACACACACACACACACACACCTGGGGTTCTCTAAGCCCACACTCTCATGCACTGAGTTTCATTTGGGCATTTTTGAAGCCATTGCTACTGGAGGATTATGATCAAAGGGCCATGCTGCTAGAGGAAAGCCAGCACATCAAGAGCAGAAGAGAAACATAAAGCTCTGATGAAGGAGGAAGTCTGGTTGGGAGGGAGGGGCAGACAGGTAGAGGTGGGAAGGAATAGCTATGGAAGGTTTCCTCTGTGTCTATACTGGAAACCTTAATCTAGTAGCTCGCCTTGACTCAAGGAGACAGCTGCTAGTCCAAGAAGGACAAGTATCTTCCTTCAGTGATAAAGCTTGAGGATTGAAGATGTGGATTGTGCCCCCTCTGAGTCTGTCTCTAGACCTCATGCTCTCTCCGTGTTGCAGAGCTCAGAGGCTCAATGTTCCTGTTCTTAGGTGCAGATCTATTCTAATCCGGATGCAATTCTTGACCAATCCCAGTTTGGTGGTTTGTGATTTCCACCTCTGGGTCCCATTCTAAGAGTCAGGAGGTTCAGATGTGCCCATTGTGTATATAGCACATACCTTTGCCTGGAGTCCTCATATGAGGACCTCCATGGAGTGTAGACAGCTTCTGGAGCTCTGAGGGCTTCCTGATCTGAGATGACAGAATATCTGCAGCAGGTGTCCAACTCTGTTTGTCACTGCCTGGAGACACCACCTCCCTTGGCTTCTCCAGGGAAGACTACAAGGGAGTTAGTGGCTCTTGTTTTCCAGACCCTTCCTTTTTAATGTGATGCAGAGGCAGAAAGAGACAGAAAAGAAACTTTTGCAGTAGTCTCATCTTCCCTAATGAGTCAAAGCATGGCAGATTTGGTTATTGAGAACAAAACATCCTGTTGCATTCAGGCACTGGCTCCTGTTTCATCTCTGACCTTAGATCAGTGGTTCTCAACCCCCGGATGCTGCACCCCTTTCATACAGTGCCTCATGTTGTGGTGACCTCACAACTGTAAAATTATTTTTGTTGCTACTTCATAGCTGTAAAGTTGCTACTGCTATGTACTATAATGTAAACATATGATATGCAGAATATCTGATATGGGGCCCCCAAAGGGGTTGAAGCCCACAGGCTGAGAACCGCTGCCCTATAAATTAGTGAGCAGAGATGTAAAGGGAATTTGGATTGGTGGAATGACACTTACTGGAGGATAGTCTGGCGAGAGAATGTGCTGCATGTGTTGTCATCTGGTCTGATGAAGAATTATTGAGGCAGGGTCACCTTCAACGGCAGGTGAAAAGGAGCACAGGCTTCTCACACACAGGAATGGGTAGGCAGTGTTGTCATGGGTCTTGGTCCATTTTCATGAATTGTTGACCAAGTACAGATGACTTGGGCAGTTTGATCCAGGTAGAGCAGGGAGGCTTAGGAATCTTAACTTCAAAATATAGGTGTCAGGGGTTGAATTAAAAGAGAATAGTTATACACAGGGGAGAATAGTTTACATTTTGGGAAATGCAAACAGGTGTTCAGAGAACTTAGGCCATTCCAAATTTCTGAGCTGGGTGAGGGCCAAGAGGATGGAGATAAAGAGAGATTGGGGCTTGTGAATGGATTAAGGGCTTTAGGAGATCAGTCCTAAGAAAACTACCTCAAGAGAAGATATAAATTAGAGTTTCTCCTTTCATGTTTTGAAAAAGCATAAATGAGGATGGACCTGTATTTGCCAGGGTTCTCCAGAGGAACAGAACACACACACACACACACACACACACACACACACACACACACACACACAGAGAGAGAGAGAGAGAGAGAGAGAGAGAGAGAGAGAGAGAGAGACGCAGACAGACAGACAGACACACAGACAGACACATACTCACTATCACCCAGACAGACAGACTAACAACAACAGAATCATACCTGGAAGTGGAGAAACTGGCAACGACTCTGTCCTTGAGGCTAGAACCCTCAGCAGTCTCAGTCTGGGCACCAGAAGCTCTGAAGGTTCCTAGAGAAGTGCTGGTCCCTAGTCCCAAAGAAAACCTGGACACATTGGTTCTGATATTAGCATAGGAAGCAGCAGCAGCAGCAGCAGCAATGGGACAGATTAACTCAATGGCAAGAGGGAAGCCAGGCAAGCAAGAAGTGGGTGAGATAAGTTTTCTCTGCCATATCTTTTTTTTAAATCTGAACCAGTACCAAAAAGTAACACCCATCCCCATATCAATCAAAGAAACCAGGATGCTTTCCAAGTAAGACTCCTTAGTCAGGTGATTCTGATACGTGGCAAGTAAACCTGAAAACTATAATCATATAAAGCAAAGGGGCAGAGAGAGGGCAGAGTCCAGGCCCAGAGAGATGCCCCAAGACACTGTGAATCACATGGGTCTGGGAATATGAACTTGAATTCTGTCATCATTAGGAAAAGACAAGAGTGATTAAGAAAATAATTATGGGACCCTGTCTCTTTTAGTTAAACCACATATTTAGTGAATTCAAGAACTATGGGTGGCGAATGTTTATTTTGGCAAAAATATCTTATGACCTCCTAATGGAAGGCATTGTTAGCTAGATACAGACTGTCTTCGTACAGAGACAAAGTGAGTTAGTGACTGTCATTCCCCTAGGAGCGAGATCCCTGGCATTACTCTAGTACTTGCCCTATTCAGTCTATGCCTGTTTGATTGCTTTTTAAACTTCATGAATCAAACACAAGCGTGGGGATACTGATCGAGTTTGTAGGTAACAGTTGGGAAGCAGAACTAACACCATAAAAGACAGAATCAAAATTCAGAGCTACCCAACAGCTTTGAATGCTAATTTGAAATCTGCAAGACAAAATGTTAGCAGGATAAATCTGGAACCTAGTGTTTAGGTTGAAACAAAGCGGAAGCAGTACAAATAGGGAGACATCCCACTTACTATTTATTTGTGTGAAAAAAAATAACTAGCTGATCACATGCTTACTCACAGTGGTACTACTGATGAAGAATACTAATAACATTCATTTTGAGCACTTGCTGTATTAAATGTTTACATCAACTCTACTCTTTGTGCTGGTAAGAACCCACTCAGAGTCATGGACTCTGTCCTAGAGACCTGGTTTCAAGGACACATTCTGGAAAGCACCTGTGCAGAGAACAGCCTGCCTAGTTGGGTGTGGCAAGTGTCTCAGTGATAGTATGTTGCCAGATTCACAGATGTCCATCAAGAGGTTCCTCTATTATGATGCTAGGGCTTGAGAACTTGTAGCAATGGATGCTATAGAAAAAAAAATAAGATTCCTGCTTCGGGCGAGAGATGGGATGAAGTTCTACTCAGAAGTATGTCTAAATTGCTGCATTCTGGGCGATTGATGCATTCAGAATGTCAAAGATACCACCCACCCATTCCACCAGGGAATCACCTGAGATCCAACATGAAGGACAGGAGGATCCTGGAAGAAAGAGACTTACTAGGGTATTAAGAGTGGCTCATACATAAGTGAAGGCCTGCAGGAATACCAGGAGAGGCTCCTTGGTACAAAAGGAGGCTGAGTTTACAGTCAGCGTTTATTAAATGTCAAATAAATCGAATGATCTAGAGTCACCCATGTGTATGCTGTTGGCTCCTAGCCAGAGTTTCCGCAACTTTTAACTGCAGTAGTTCAAAGATCATTAGCTATTGCCCTTGGGTTCCCAGTAGGACTTCCACAGTCCAGCAAGAGCAATCCTTGCCTGAGAGAACTTGTCTTTCCTGGTCATAGGTACCCACAAGGCATGGAGGTGTTATGCAATTTCCCAGGAGTCTTTGCTATTGCCTCTTCTGTTGTTCACTGTCCAGCACGTTGGTTGCACAAACACTGCCATCTTCCACCTTAAGTAATTACTGAGACCACTTCACATCCATTTTCCCAGCCTACAGTCCCTTCCTTAGCAAAATAAGCTCCCCAAGGCCCTGCTCTCAGTGTCCCTCTCCACAGTGGTCAGCTCTCTGTGCCCAGTGGCATTCATTCTCACACCTGGGGACCCAAGGTTTGTGTGTCAACACTGCTGCCTCTGTTTCAAGCTGGTCTCCCACTTCCTCCACATCCGGTACCATGCCTCCCTCTAAACATTCCAAACTTTTCCTTTGTAGTAACATCCTGTTGCCCTTCCATTTAATCCAGTTCTGGAGCTTCTTGGAGTCTGACCTTGAAGAGTGGCATCCATGACCTTCTGCCTACTCCAGTCTCTGTAGTGCTTACAGTCCACACCCCGAGTGTGGTCTCCTGATTCCGCACTGCCCAGCTTTGTTCTCTTTCATGTCCTCTTTCACTTCTCAGTCACGTGAAGAACCCTGAGAGCTTGGCTTTTCTGTAGATCCCACAGTGCCGGTTGGATGTCTAACAGTGATGAGGAGAAGGAGGGACGCTCGGCGTTCTGAGGCACAGTCTCAGAGATGGTCCCTTAAGGACTGCACATGTTTCTAAGTAGCTCTGCTTTCATGCTCAAATACCTGGATGAAGTTAGATGAGTCACAGAGGTGACAAATCTCTCTTGGATCCAGAATGAGGTACAAGTAGGCAAACATCCCCATCTCCTTATGACGCCATCAAAGTCTGCTGGGACACAAAAATATTAATGACTGAAAACAACCAAGTCCACTGACACTACGCTGTGGAACTCTAGCAACTAGAGGCCAGCTGGCTTTTGCTGGAACCTCTTAAGCTCTAGGATCAATTGTCACAACTGGCCTGCAGATGTGCTTGCTACTACTATTAGTGCTAAACTCTGAATGTGCCCCATGCCTGGACAAGGTCAGTGGGTTTCTCCCCTAGGTCTTAGTCCAGGCATGCCACCTGCTACTTACAACTGTGAGCTCTCTGTTTTGCCTTGCACTCCTAGCACTTGTAAATGTCTCCATAACCTTTCAAGTACCCCCATGTAAGGCTTTCCAGTATCCCCAGAGCTCACATCAGCCACTTCTGGTTGATCTTCTGGTACAGAGCCTCTGTCAGTAGGAAAGTATGTCTTCTGCTTCTAGAAATATTTGGTGTCACACAAAAAGATAACAGACAGCAGTGAAGCCATGTTCCCTATGAACATGTTTACAAATTAGATCTTTATTGGAAATTTATGAACTAGGGGATGAGAAATCTGGGGGTGTGCTTACTAATAAAGCACTAACAATCAGACATTTAAGTCCATGCATGCCCCTTTTATGCCGAAGATATGGAACCTATGAAAAATGGGAACTCAAACATAGCTAACACTTTGAAAGTATTCCTATTAATAACAGTGGTGTGAAAGCCACACAAGTCACTGTAAAATGCCATGTATTATGGGGGTCTATTAATCTAATATTGCCATCATCGCCTCTAAAAATATTTCCCAACATTCACAATCAGAGAACATCTTCGGAGCCCAGTCGCCCAGTGTCTGGCTGTGGCTGACTCTGTGGCTGACTTGATTCCCTGTTCACTGTCTGGTGATTCATTGCACTAAATACCATTTTCCTGATAATTAAAAACTGCTCACTGGCAAGTGGGAGCAGAAACAGGCTGATGCGGGATTTATGCAGAAACACAAAATGAGCCGAAAGACAAATGACCTGTTCTGCTTAGCGAAAGGCGTGTTTTTTCCACCTCCTCATCTGGGATTTGAGAGAGGCTGGCTAGAGCTTGGGAGCATCGTCTGGGGAGATCTGTCATCATATGAGGAGGTGTTTGCAAGGGGATCCATTATATTCATATGCTTAGCCAAATCATGCTGTTAATTTAGTACACATAGACCCCCGCGTGCAGCAGGAGGACCTGGGTCAGGGACATCTTTTCCTCCTGCCTTGTTGGACGCTTAACAGGCTGTGGCTAGAGGAAAAGCTTTGAGTTTGAGCCATTTCTTAGACTTTGACTGAGCTTTCCCAGTTTCCTTTCTCCATATAACAATTCTTTTACTCAATGTCAAGAAAAACGGGGAGTGATTCTGATGGATGCATTAGATGCAGGATTTAGGACATCCATTTTGGTTAGACATTTCAACAGATCACAGACTTGGGCTTTAGGCAGCTTTCTTGGCTCCTGGTAAATGCCCCAGTGACATCTAAAGCCCCAGACACAGCACAGCAGCTATGGTGTTACATGTATGTTCAGGTAAGTGCAAATCCATGCACATATGAATCCACATTTCTCAATTCCTCAGATCTCTCTTGGGAAGTTAAGAGCATGCATCATCACAGGGCAGACACGTTCCCATCTGAGTGCACTTTGTGGCACATTACTGGCCTAAAGAATAGAGGCTCTGTCAAGAGATGAGCCTTCTCCCTTCTGGGAATAGCTTCTTCCCCAAACTGGCTGGGGCCAATATCTGTAAAGCTCATTAGCTCAGAATCCTTCCCCATTCATCCTCATATATGTCTTTACTTGCAAGCCATTCATTACAGCCCATTCTAGATTGTTTAATTAGTTTCCATGGAAGAACTCCTTCAGGACAGCTTAGCATACATCTTTAAAAGCCCTTGATCTAAAATAACAAGGTAGTTATTTTGAAAGTAACTAATATAACCCTAAGTATAAACCCTAAGTGGCTTATATTCCCCCACTGCCCACCATGCCTCACTTCTTTTTTTTACCTCCCTGAACATGTCTGAGAAAAAAAAAATTGCTGATAACAGTAATGAGTCTATTAGTCAGGGAGTCTTCACAGTACATGGGGCACTGTGCTGGGCCTGCCACTAGTCATAGGGTTTTTATTCTCACAGGCAAGATGAAAAGAAAGTCACATTTCCCCTGTTGGTAGAGAAGCTGTTATAAGCGATAAGTCTGAACTTGCTGTATTATGCAGGATTAATAAAGTATTTTGGGGTTCTAGTGTCATGTACAGATATCAGCACCAGGGGATATACAGAATTAGGAGGAAAAGTCAGAGCTTATTGACACTACCCTGGTGTCCTTTTTACCCTCTTTTTTTTGTTTCTGTGTTGTTTTATCTGTCTCCTTCCTCCTCCCATGGGTGATGTCTGACCTCCATCATCAGCATCTCTGTTTCATTGCCCGACTGCTTTCTCTAGCCCTAAAGCCTATGTTACTGGCCTTTTGACTATGCCAATCACTATGGAAATACCTCAGCTCTCTTTCCTAGGGAGGGTCCGTTCTGAAACTATGGTCAACCATCCAAGCTCACAGAATGAAGATGAAGCCAGTTGATAACCCACAGTAGTCAATGATTTAGGGACATACCTTCTACCTTCCACCTTCTGTTCCTTACTTAATTTCCTTTTTTCTTTTGTGTACTTCTTGGCATACCCCAGATAAGCCATTTGCTTTTATAACATGGCCTTTAGGACAGTATCTAGGGGAACCCTAAGCAGGGCTGGTGCTTAAGGAGAGGCTGTCCTGGGCGTCTCATAAGCTCACAGTCTGACCAATTGCATTTTTTTCTTTGTGTGTTCTGCACAGCAGGTGGGCAGATGGCGGTACCCCATCACTACTAAAGAACTCTCTTACTCATGCACATGTGCATACATACCGCTATCCCCTGGGGAGTGAAATGTTTCAGGTGTACAGCAGGCTTCCTTCAGCTGAGAGCTGCTCTAAATATGGCCCAAGACAAAATCATACACTTATTTAAAGCATCATGAGATTGTTTGTTTTGTTTGTGCAATTATTTTTAACTTGACTGCATGGTTCTCAAGCATGAAGCTTGTTGCTAATGTTTCATGGTGTCAACTGACTAGGCATAGACAGAGGTAAGAATCTCTACTTGCTTTGTCCAGATTTTAGTTAATGTGTGTGTGTTACAAAGCCAAAGTCATCATCAAGTTTGTAGAGTTTTTCATGTATGTACGTGTGTGTGTTGTATATTTGTCAAGTGTATGAGCATATGTGTGCACATTTCTTGGATGGTGGCCAAAGTTATCCTTATTCTCCTGAGTTGTCCAACCTTTTCTTCTTTCTTTTTTTCTTCTTTCTTTCTTTCTTTCTTTCTTTCTTTCTTTCTTTCTTCTTCTTTCTTTCTTTCTTTCTTTTTTTTTGAGACAAGATCTCTCATTGGAACCTTGCTATTTTAGGTCAGGCTGGCTACCTGTCTCTACCTCCCCAGCACTGGGGTTACAAGTCTATGCTATACATTCAACATTTTACATGTATGTTAATGATCAATCTCATGTCCTCACACTTTCAAAGATAAGCATTTTACTGACTAAGCGATCCCCCTAATCTCTCAATCCCACCACTAGAAGCCTTCTAGTGTGTTTGCCTATTTCCAAACAAGCAGTACGGAATGCCAGGAACAGTACTGTTAAAGGACAAAAGAGCCTACCTTTTGGGAAAAACTGTTCCTTCCATCACTTGGCTTTCTTTAGCTTAGCCCCCTCCAGCCCCTATTCTTCAGTGTATTTTTCTTACTTCTTTAGATTATGTGCTAGGATTTCCAGTCCTCTCCTGAAGTAGGAGGTGATCAAGACATTTAGAGAGGCATTGGATGTTTTTCTGATGGAAAATGACAGAACTGGAGCATAGCTGGAAGGCTTCAAGGCAGTAGGGGATAAGGCATGGATGAGGTACTGAGATGAAGTTTTTAAAACCTGAAGCCCCAGCCTTGGCCTTGATTCCCACCACACACAGAGACCCACTGGACCTGCTCCTGCTGATCTGACTGCTTTATAGGTACGCTGCAGCAGGCAGCAGGGATGTGTTGGTAGACCAGATAGTCCATCTTTTGGAGGCCCAACCTTTCACCATCCCCAGAACCATGGAAACAATTTCTACACTTCACTTAATGACACATGGAACACGTTGAAAAATTACATCTCATATGAATCCATTTGTTCTTGGGTTCCAGTTGCTTTTTCAGTGCCCTGTCCTCTACTTTTTGAAAGTAGTTTTCTGCAATGACGATTCTCTATTTTGTCCCCAAGCACACCTATCTATCTTGAACTGTATACATCAGTGACAAGGTCTATATTCTTTTATGTATTTCTCATCTACCATTTTATTCATTTTTTCATACTTCAGTGTGTCTGAAGGCATGGGGGGTTCAATTACCATTTTTCTTTCATTCCACCCCATTTTTCCTGTGTAGACATTGTTCTTTCTTGTATTAATATTTTCTAACCTTTTGCCTTACATTTTCTCTTCTGGCATACTGTGTTGGCACTTCTTTCTTGAGGATTTTCTAATAGTGATTTCTTCATTTTTTTAAAAAAACAAACTCCATCTTCATCCGTCTCTTGGCCATGGACCACAGCCGTTAGTTATAACCTTAGCAGTGGCCTCCACTCAGGAAAGTTGTCAAGTTGATAAATATTGATATCTACCCTACCATTTGACCACCACTTTTCTGCTAATGCATTTGGTTGGCATCAATCAGCGTCTTTGCCTTCTGTGAGTGCCTGGTGTGGGAACTGGTCCCGATCTGTCACTTATAAATAATCTGTTCCGCCTTTCATCAAGAGCAGAGATGTAAGATGGAAGAGATGTAGAGGGCAGAGAACTGGAGTGGTTCAGGGGAAGAGAGATGGGGCAGCCACCTGGTGAAGAGAAAGGTCCTTCCCAGGAATATCCTTGGTGCTGGGGGCATCCGTGGTAGCAGTGACCATATCCTCTCTGGGATGTTAACCTGCTTATTTCATCCGATAAGGCTCCCCAGGGATGAAGATCTACATTGACCCATTCACTTATGAGGACCCAAATGAAGCTGTCCGGGAGTTTGCCAAGGAGATTGATGTGTCTTTTGTGAAAATTGAAGAGGTCATCGGAGCAGGTATGGCTCTTCCTTCCCTCGTCTCTGTCTTCTTGTTGTTCACACAACGTCTTCCTATCACTCTCGATGCCTTTCTTTCTACTCATAAGATAAGTATGGACCACCTACACTGGGCAGCTAGGCCAGAAGAAGAATGTTGCTCAGAATCTTTGGGGACCTTGGTCACAGTGGCTAAGCTTCCCTGGGAAAGCACAGACTGGACATTGGCTCCTGTTTTCAGTGATTCTGGAGTAGCTCTGGAGACAGACCCCAAAACCCAGATAAGGAGACAGATGCAGGGTACTTAGTCATGAAGATAGGAAGAAACCATTTAAAAAGCTTATCTGGTATCCTCCTTCATGGTGTCTCAATGACTTTGGGACAATACTTCCCCCCTCATATTGACTCCTCCTTTTCCTGTATTTATACCCCTGTATCCAGACCAGGCATCAGAATAGAATCCCAGTGTAGATTAGAACTCACTACTGAGGAGCCCTCAGGAAATCACAACAAAAGATTGATCTAGAAAAATTCATCTTTCTTTAATAGATTGTTGTCAATCTGTCTATAGACCCGGCCTAATTAATATAGGGTGGGCAAGATGTCTCAAAGTGAGATTTAAAAAAACCACAACAAACAAAACAAAACACAAAAAACCCCAAACATCCCAGACATCATTATTTTTAAGTAACCTCTTCACATCTTTGATCTGGGTCTCCTTCCAGACTTCATTTTCGTCTACAGTCTCTTTGTCTTTGTGTCTTCAGTCCTTAGGAGCCTTTCTCAGGCTGTGCTCATCATTGTTCCTGGCACCAGAGTGCTTGATTCATGCCACTGGACAGGTATGGAGTGACATCTCCCAATCACATTTTAACTCCACAGAGCATGTTGAAGCCGAGTCTTGCAGGCAGCCACTTCATTTGTTATCTTTAGAGGAAATGTTACAATCCTTCCACTCACAGCTTCTCTCCATGCACTGTGAGGGGTCAAGAAGCCACATATGAAATTGGCAGCCATATTGGGAAGCACACCCCATTAGGCCACCATCTCTATGCTTTGGGATCACCTTAAGCCCCGCCTCCTTGCCCATCCTCTAGCCTCAGTGTGGAACTCTCCCTTTCACAACACACTGCCACCCACCACCAACCCCTCAGGAGTTCCAGCTGGCTGACTAGAATCTTATCCATCAGGGTCTCCACATATTTCCCGTTGACTGTCATTAAATATTTTACTGAACCACGACTCTCACTTCTGTGTCGATAATTTCCCCTTCCTCTTTAGACACTGACATATTTAAGGATCATTCGTTGGAAGGTTGGGTACCAGATAAATTGGACTGCTCTTACAGGCTTTGATTTCTCTGGGAAACTTAAGAGTGTTGAGGAGGCGGGCCTGCTGTCCTGCACTCTGTTTGCCCGCATTATTAATTGTTGTTATGGCTCTCAGTAACAGTGCTAGTGATGTTAATGTTGTTATTTATGTCGTGTGCTTAGAGTGATGTGTTCTGGACTGCATTTCATCCCAGACAGCACACATCAACACCCCTCCTGCCTTTGTCAAGGGACGAGTAAAGAGCCTTCTCGCTTTATGATCCTGCCAGGGAGCTACAATTTGGGGTGAGCTCACCAACTGCCAGATGCCCATAAAGGGACAATTGATGGTCCCACTCTATCCTTCACCTTCTATTTGTGAATAGCATTTGCCAGTGCTGCTGTGTATGTGCATTCTGCTCAGAGGAGGCTCAGTGGTTTTCACGTGGCTCGTCTGGTGTTGAGAGGAATGCACTTAACAGATTACATGATGCTCAACAGCACCGCATTAAGAATTTTGTCTGGTCCCTGCTGACCAACCTCTTTACCGAGCTCCATCTCCTTGTGATTCAGACACATCCCAGGGCTGATCCCTGTGGGTATTAACTCACTATTCACAACCGGATGCAATTTTAATACAAGACACTCTACAAACACATTCATTTCCCCCACACCCTGCCTCACTGAGACTCCCCCTTGTGCTAATCAAGAGATCACTTGATAGCCAAACAAAAGGAAAAAAAGTAACAATTACACAATGTAATTGACAGTGCTCTCTTAGCCAGCCAGACGAATTAGGGGAGAAGGGAAAAACTGGTTTGCAACTAGTTTGCAATATTGGGGATGGGGGAGTCAAAGCCACACAGGAAAAATAGTCAGCCAATCTCCTCCTTCCCTCCTCCCCATCCTTCCCTCCTCCCTTCCTTCTGTCTCACTTCCTCCCTTTCTCCTTCCTTTCAGTACTCCTTCCCTCTCTTCTTTCCTCCATTTCTTTGTCTCCTTCCATCAAAAAGCTTTTAATGGATACTTTCTATACACTCAAGTGGATTTCCTAAGAAGAATAAATGGCTCCTCTGCTCTAAAGTCTGGCAGACTTAGTGGAAGTGAGCAGTGTTCACAGTCAGCTACTTTACACCATCATAGTGTCGGCACAGAGGAGAAGCTACAGGGCCCATCCTTGCAGGATCTGTGTAATTCCATGGGCTGGGGGTGCTGGAGAACAGGAGACTCCTCTGTTCCTTATTTTTCTTTTTGTGACCAAATACTTGACTAGAAGCATCTTAGAGAGGAAAGGGTTTACTCTGGCTTATGGCTTAAAAGGCGATACGGTTCATCATGGAGAGATGGCAGCAGGAGCCTGAAGCACCTGGTTAGAATGCAGAAAGCAGATGGGAAGTGAACCCTCACAGCTTGCCTCTAGAGACCCACTCCTCCAGCAAGGCTCCACCTCTTAAAGGCACCACCACTATTATTCCCTCTTCAAAATGTATTTGTTTTATTTTCTGTGTGATTGTTTTGCCTACACGTATGGGCACTATGGATATGCTTAGAGTCCATAGAAGTCAGAAGGGCATAAGATCTCCTAGAAATGGAACTATAGACTACCATGAACCACCCTGTGGGTGCTGGGAATCTTATCCAAGAGTAACATATGCTTTTAATCACTAAGCCATCTCTGCAGCCCCTTACCCCAAACTCTTAAAGTAGCACCACTAGCTGGAGACCAAGTATTCAAGTAAATGAAGCTATAGGAGCAGTCTGCATTCTAACCTCAATAACTCCACCAAAGAAGTAACTTTCAAAGCTAAAAACTATTAGGAAAAAGGTACAATGGTTCTCAACCCCTTTGGGGGTAAGATAACACAGGGAAAGACCATTGGAAAGCACAGATATTGACATCACAATTCATAAAACAGTGTCAAAATTACAGTTATGAAGTAGCAATGAGAAAAATTTATGGTTGGTGGGTCACCACAACAGGAGGAACCGTGTAAAAGGGATGCAGCATTAGGAAGGTTGAGAACCACTGTATTAGAGAAAGACAGTGACAGAAAAGGAATGCCATGTGATTCAAGGAGAAGAATGAGCATTGTGTTCCAGAGCAGCCGTGCTGGGGTCTGCCTGCACTACCTCACATGAGCCAACATTGCGTACCTCTTCCCAGTCCTGTATGCAGCTCCATTTGTGCTCCCCACCGGCCACTGTGGGTATATCATGGGAATTAGCAAATACTGTTAGCCATGAGCCTTTGTTTCTTTGTTTCTGCTGCTTGATTCTTTGAGAGAGCTAGTAGGTGGACACATACCACTCTACAAGAGTGGAGCGTACAAGGAATGCTGACCCATAGCCTGTGCGGGGTTATTTTAAATTGGGTTCTGAAACCTTTGCCTACCAAATATGGAACCAGAGAAGAGGGTTGTGCTTCTTCCAAGAGAGGCTGTTTTAGTATTCAGAGAAAAACCTTCATCAATTAAGCCTGCAACTGTAGTAGATGCTGGAAAATGTACTCAATGCTTAACAGTCGCTGCCATGGGAGATTATTTTCTAGCCCAAAACACAGTACTACACTCCATGAATGGAAAGAAGAGGTTGTGTGATGGGGGGGGGGGACCATAGGGAGGATGTAGTCTTGTAGATATGCAGAGAGGCTTGCTGTCAGGGAGGACTCAGTGAAGAGACACTGAGGTGGACAAATAAGCTTATATGGAGCGAGAACAGAGTCAATGCTGCTGGGAAAGCTTTTTTGTAGGGTGGTCTAGACAATCAGGCTAGCCTAGAAATGAAACAACTGTAATAGAGATGTTTTCTCCCAAGGGACAAATGGGATCCCAAGCAGGTTGAGCAAAAGGATGGTATTCAGAGAGTGGACTATGGTAAATGCTGTAGGTCTGATGGGAAGGAGATTATGGGAAAGAATGGGTAAGCCTTCTGAAGCCTAGAGACAAGCTATTGGGGCTTTGGCTAGCTGTGGGAAGAGGACCTGAGAAGGCTGATGCTGGGATAAAGGATGGGATGGGAGATGCCATTGAAACAACTAGATACCCAAACTAGAGTAGTGTGGCAAATGGATCTACTATGATGTTGAGGGACTGAAGTTGGTAGGGGCAGTTGGCATGGAGGTTGGGCCCAGAAAATGAAGGCCTTTAAGTACCAAGAAGGCAGAGTAAGGGTGTGGCAGTGTTGGTTATCTGATGAAAGAGGTCAATGGAGTAGAATCTGGAAACTATGAGACAGACACACCACAGTAACTTCAAAGTATCTTCTAAAGTTGTTTAGGATGTTTAACAAAGGAATAAAAAGTAACCATTATAGAGCCAGGTATAACACCACTCAAGAAGATGTCATTATCTGTAGTTGTTTTATGTCGCTTTTCCTCATGGGGCTCAAAGTTACGTTAGAGGGACAGAACACATGTTCTTTCACTAACCTGGGACTTGACCTAGTATGTGGCAATTTTGTTGTACAACTAAGTGTTTCTCATATGTGCTGATGACAGCTGGTGACAGTTTTGGAGGAAAACACATGGCAGGGGTAGAATTTTTGAGAGCTAAACAATTTGAGGGAATGAAAGAGAGAGACTAGAGAGATGGAATATTGTTGGTGCACATTGGACACTCTGAAGAGGCTCACTGGAGTGAGGGAAAGCCAATCCATCTCCTTCCCCATGTGGACAATGGAGTCAGCTGACATCAGAGGAGGCATTGCATCCCTCTGGTCTCCATGGAAACTATCAGCTTATGGTTACCATAGGTGTGACTAATAGGAGTCACCTCATTGCTCAGTTTCAGATCATTGGTTAGTTTTGATCAGTAGGACTTCTCTAGAGAATCAATCAGGGCTGCCATATACATTCTTAACAGAGTGAAAAGCACTCCTGTGTTCAGTTTGCAACCTGTGCAACTGTGCAGTAGGTTGAGCATATGGCTGTTAAGTGTATGAAATTGTAGGTAGGGGTGTCATTAGAGGTGATATCTAGGGGACAGCATACCGACTGCATTTTAGTGAATAAACGCCCATTGCTAGCAACTACTAATATAGCCCTTCCACCATGGCAAGAAGGCTGCTTGTGGGGAGCGTGCTGGGTAAGAGAATGGGTGTTCTATTCAGATGAATGTGTGCTCACTGTGTGGGGTTGTTATCTTTGGATGAATTCCTGTAGAGAAAGGTTCCCTGCTATCCTGACACTGTCAGCATCATTGAACATGAGGATGGGCAACATCAGAGTTGCAAGAAAGGTTCTAGAAGAGGAGCCCAAGGGAACGTCTCCAGGAACTATAATTAAAGTGTGCAGCACACTCTGAGCATGTGCAGTGTGTCTGATGCTACCCTGCATACTTCACAAGTGCTGTGCATTTAATCCGTGTAATAGCTTGTGTGTCAGAGATGATGTTTACGTGTGTATGGGTTTTCTAGACTGGCGAGGAAATCAACATGCAGAGGATGGCTTGCTGCGGGCTGTGCTGCCCTTGAGTTAATGATGCAGCTACAATTTAAACTCAGATGTAGCTGATCCAGAGCTGGTAAATGAAACCCCTGCACCCGCTGCCACTTTCGTTGCTGTGGAAAAAAGCAGCTAAATACATAGTCATTGCTTCTGATGGTAAACTCTGCCTAGCAGTTAGAGTACCCAGGCCCTTTTTGCTAGGAATTACAATACTGCCTTCCAATTCATTATCTCTTATGGTAGTGCTAAGAAGACTGCCCCCCATGGTCCCTGGAAAAAGCATGTCCTTTGTAGGACACACACATCCTATCTCTGTTCTCATTCTAAGTATGCCCTAAGAAGGGGCAGATGCTTAATTATGTAATGAAAATTATATAGATGCATGTATAATGTATGTAATCTCATGCATGAATACATACATAAACACATGTGATACAGAAGCATGTTGGTGCCTAACAACCACAAAGAATTACAGAAAAAGAGAAGTCCCTTTTGCCTCCACCATCTCATTATTATATTCTGTGAGTGCTGTGATCGTGAAACCAGTCTGTCTCATGAATTTACAGTATATAGCAGCCTGGGTAATGGACATCAGAGGAGCTCTGCCAAAAGGATGAAAATGGCTGTGCTCAATTAGTAATGTCTGTCCTCTGCACATGGTCAGGAGATGGTCAGATGTGAGCCTTATCACACTTGTGTTTAGTTATAACCTACTTATCTTGCAGAGGCTATTGTGTTGAACCTTGCTTGAAACCATTCTTTCAAACCTAGCTTAAACTTATTCTTTAAAAGTTCCATATCGAATGTATGCCTGAATTAGTAACTAGGATTTCTGCTTTCCATTTTTCCCTCAAGGCAATTTGAGACTTTAAAATGCTGCTGGAAGTGGGGAGGGTGCAATTGTGGGTGTAGATTCCTGCCTCACACAGCCAATAGCTGCAGCTTGAAATACCTGCTGGCAGGCTGGATGTTTCATTTTCAAAAATTGAAAATTCTCCCCTTCTGATTTTATATATAATAGTTGAGGTATCTGACGCTGCTGAAACACTGTTTCTCTCTTGCTCATTTTGTCAAGGAAGGTAGGAAAGAGGCTTTGGCAAGGCTGCAACTTGTAAGGAATAGTTTCCCCCAGCTGTCTGGGAGGACTGTCAGAAGAACTAGCTAGAAGGCATGCGCTGACAGCCTAAAAGAAAGTACTTCCCAGAGGAGAACCAGGCATCTGAATCACGTGGAAATGAGATAACATTCAGATTCCAGGGTTCCACCCACCAAGTCTCTGATCTAATAGATCTGCGGGGTCTCTGGGAATCTGCATCCTCTATCAAGTTCCAGATACAAATGCTGGATAAGACACTCTGAGAGCCACTGAGTGTCCTTGGCCTCCATGCTGGCTTGATGTAGGAGCTGACTGAGTAAACAGATGTGAGACCCTGGGAGAGAACCCAGGTCAGTAGCAGAGATGCATGCTGATTGAAGTCTACCCTGACTAAGATTAGGCTAACTACATTTACCGTAGGTAAGTCTTCTCAAAAAATAACCAACCACAAACACTATCAAGCTGAACCAATTTCTATTCACACCTTGATGTGCTGAAATAATTTTATTAAGAAATGAAAAAAGTGTGATTATAATGTAGGGCCCATGGGACAGGAAAGTCTTGAAGATTTCAGATCTTCACAACAATGCACCATTGAGTTCTGGTCTAACGGCAAAAAAAAAAAAGTATCTGAAAGCTGGAAAAAGGATGAATGCGTCGTGCCTCCGTTTACTCACTTGGGCTTGCTTGTTTTTGAGACCGAGTCTCACTGTACAGTCACAACCCATGTTTCTCTGTCTTCTGTATACCACAACCCAAGCAAATGCAGTTTTTGAAATTAATACATGAATCAAAAGTTAAAGAATACACATGCTTAGTGCTTTCTTAGAGTATAAACAACACAAGTCCTGGATTTTCCTTGTTACTAATAAATAATGGCTATAAGACCGTGGGTTTCCACCTCCCTGAGGCTATGGAGATGCTAAATGGCCAGAGACCCAGATTTTGCCATGCTAGGCTTGGCTGGGCATATCCTCTATGCTGGAGCTCCTGGCAACTTCTCATGGACTCTGGCACTTGTAGATCAGGCATCTGTCGTTCTTGGAAAACTACAGAGATCTATGTGTCCTCCCCGTTTCTTGACTTCAATGTCCCCCAAACAATGTCTTCTCACTCCTATTTCTTTGTTTTTCACTCACTACCCACATGTATCCTTACCTGTCTGACATCTAGAGACCCCTCTCTCAACTCCCAAGGAGGAAGGTAAGGCAGCTTCCTACTTCTTTCTATTCTGTAATGAGGACGTTGAGTACTGGAAACACCAAACCAGAATCCACTGCTTTCAGGCTGGAGTAGACCAGGCTGGAGTGGACTTGAAGCTCCCTCCTCCACCTGCTTCATTGTACTTAGGGGACACTTAATTGTGGGAACCTTTGAGGAGAGCCTTGATACTGAGTGACTTACTTTGCAGTTGGTGTTTTGAAAGCCTCCTGGCTCTGAGACTAGTAAGTTCCTCTCCCTCTCCCTCTCCCTCCCCCTCCCCTCCCTCCCCCTCCCCCCCCTTCCCTCCCTTCCCCCTTTCCCTCTTCCTCTCCCCCTCCCTCTCCCCTCTCCCCCTCCCCTCCCCTTCTCCCTTCCTCCCTCTCTACCTCCCTTTCCCCTCTCTCCCTCTCTCAAAATGGAAAGGAAAGGAACTAATTTCCCAGAGTCCCCATTCTTTATGCCACCGCAGAATAGATTTCTGAGCACTGAAGTCACCAGCGACAACACCCTCCTTTCCTTACCAAGGAGAACACGCTTTTATTTTCTGACTCTCAGAGAATGAGATGAGACCCCGCAGAAGATATAATCTGAAGCTTCAGTCTTAGAGGCCCTGATTTGTGGAGCAGTTAGGCATAAAGATCAAATGGCGAAGTGACGCTTGTCAATCAGAGAAGTAATCTTATCTACCATGTCCTAGGGGAGACAGCTTCTCAATACCATGCTTTCTTGTTTTTCCCCCTCCTCCATTTCTTCTTTCTCTCCACACACACCAATAACAACTACACTGTGTTCCCGGCTGAGTGCAGTGTGAGGGCAGCATGTGTGTAAGCTCAAAGGAGTCAAATACATTCCCAGACTTCGGGGCTTCGGAGTTTAGTAATCTGTGTGCAGGATTCTGGGGGTTAAAGCATAGTTCTCAGCCTTGGCCACACAGTAGGAGCACCCAGGCAGCCAGGACCCTGACAGTATAGTTAAACAGAGCCCCCGTTTTCTGAGAGGTTTCCACTTCAGTTTTATGCTCCCCTGTCACCATCTTGAAATCCTTCATAATTTTTGAGCAAGGAGTCCTATATTTTCATTTTCTGCCAGGCACTAGAATTATATAGCCAATCCTGTAGGCAGCTATTAAATATAGAAATTCCCAGGCTGCACCCAGACCAATTATTCAGAATCTTGAGACGAAACCCAAGTTTTTGTACTCTAATTGCCAAGCCAGCTAACATAGAACAGAATTTTTGAACTGGGGTGTTGATGTGTATGTTTGGGGGCACATTAAGTTTATCTGGTGCATTTTTCCAAATTACACACACAGGGTGATAAATATACTGCTGACTGTGCCTAACTCCTAGGCAAGAGTTTGGATGGATGGCATCCACTTATGGAATTATTCTTTGATAGGTGGTAGCTCGTGCTTACTCAGGAGGCCAAGGCAGGAGGATTACTGTCAGCTTGAGGATGCTTTGGGCTAGAGACCATGCCTCAGACAGGAAGACAGTGAGGGGAGCTCAAGAGAGAGGAAAGGAAGGCAGGGAAGACACTCCACTTCCAAGCTCTTACCCAAATTCAGACTTGCTAGGATAGTCACTGCATACTGCAGAACTGCTTGAAAGTACAATATTGGCCAGCATGGTCTCTGAATTGTCACTTTTTATCCAGTGGCAAATGGTAAGAAGTGAAGTGGGTGTGGTCAGAGCCCTGACTGACATCAGCCTTCTGGTTTGGGAACTTGCTAATTTGGTTATTAGTAAAATAGATATTTTCTTTGCAGGAATGTCATGATGATTTGACAGAATGAACCATGCCATAGTAGATGACCAATAGATAAATATTTGTGGGCTATCTCTATCCAGAAGAAATAGTTGTAGACCCTTTTCCTCAACTCTCAACTCTTTCTCCTAAAGGAAAATAGAACTCATTATGGCAACAAGACAAAATAGTAACCAATATTATTCAATTATCATATTTATCAAAAGTATAATTTGTATTTGTAGTTATTAAATATTAGGTTATCAGAAGGATGGATTCTACTATATATGCATGTTATACGGGCATGCAATATAGACATATACATGTATACACGTACATATATGGATAGATAAACACATATGTGGCAGGTTCTGTTTAGTACTTGACTTAAAACTTTGTGCATTTTAACTACTCAAGCTATGCTTATTATAGAAACTCAACATAAAATTAACTAAACTCAGTTTACTAATCTCTACTCCCATATCCCGTCTCCATCCTTCTCTTAGAACCATTTTAAAAAGTAAGTTTATGTTAAAAATACAGTTGATATGTAGTTGTCATCATTTTCCTTTTGTATTGGCACACATGCCATATGGGCACACGGCAAGTGATGTTCTGGGATGAGCTTCCCTTCTCTCCTTCACTTATTTGTGAACATCTTTCAGTCAACACACATCATTCATCTATTGCTTTCAATATTTGTTCCCTGAGATGGATAGGAGGTTCTCCAAGCATTCCTTGGCATAGGCATTCAGTATTCATCTACTGCTGTGGCAAGCATTCTTCTGTGTGGGTGGGTGGGGTACACATGTGTATGTGTGGGTGTGTATGTTCACTTTTATGTATGTGTCTGGACATCAGAGTTTGAGGCTGAATATCTTAATTGACTGTTGTTCTTTACATTTTGAGACAGGGACTCTGTGAACCTGTAGCTCACCAATTCAACAAGAGTACATGGCCAGTGAGCTCCAGGGAATCCTCTTGTCTCCACGTCCCCAGCATTCCTGCAGGCTTGTGCCATTATGACATTTTTTTATGTATGTGCTGGTGATCTGATCTAAGATCTTCCAGCTTGAGCCACAGACACCTTACCAGCTGAGCCATCCTGTCGGCCCCCACAAGCATTCCTTTACAGACAACTTTAAGTATCAGAACTTTGGCTTCTTTTGGGTGATGCAGTGACAGGATCTCAATACTTTTTGACCTGAGCGTAGGCAAGGCAAAGTCCAAACAAACAACTATACATATGACATACTAACTTTTATTGGCATGCCAGCCACATGCCAGGTACTCCCGTGAGTGTGCAGGCTCCAAACATGAGAGAACTTTGGTCTGACCTCAAGCAATTCACCCAAGTAGCATATGATTCAATGTCAAAACCAGTGCTACAAATGACAGCTATCTGAGTATTAGGGCTGGGATGAAATCTTCTTAATGGTGCTTAAGGCCAGCCTCTCCTCCAGCTCCACATTCTGTCATGGTCAGTAGAATTCAGAGCAGTTTTGCATAAAAGCCCTTTTGCATAGCTTTCTTACAGTGTTTTTCTGTAGCAGAAAGCAAAAGGAAGTCCAGACTGGAGCACGGAAGCATGCTAGCAATGTCTTCCCAATGTGGCCAGTGGTTTATCTGATTGTTCACAGTCTGCTGTATCATTTTCTTTTAGAAGCTTAAGGTGAAAAAAAAAAACCATGAAAGTTTGCCCAGCAGAAGCCCCTGTTTGTCCTGACAGGCCTCTGACATACATTTCAGTGAAGCCCTTGCAAGGAGACACTTAACTACCTCCCATGAAAAAACTAGAAGTAACAAAACCAAGAGAAATCATCAAATAACTTTTGAAAGCACATTAAGCAGACTGTTTTCTTTTAGACAGCTATGAAATGGTGTCATCAAAATTGGTTTTACTCTTAGTGATTTTACTGAAAAAAAAAAATGATGTTGAAATCCCACTGTACACCCGTGGAGGTGTTCAGCCTGTACCTTCTTGGAGAATTATGTTACTGTTCAGCTGCCAGGCTTCAAGCTGTAAGTCCCTGAATCTGACTCCACTTTGCTGTAGAGGCCTAGCTCCTGCAGGCAGCCCCCAGCCAGTGGCTGAACCTGACAGGGATATTAGGGGCTAGCTATTTTGAGATCAGGAACTCTTTATTCCCTGCAAGGCTGGCTGAGACTTTGTCAGGACTGCTTGGGCTGTGTTGGCTGTGATCTGGGGCTCTCCATTCAGATCCTGCTTCCTTCCCCTTCTATCTTTCAGACAGCAACCTGCTCCTTTCCTAACTTTTCAGGGCCTTCTTTCCGGACGACAGACTAGCCACTGATATGTTCACTTTAATGTGGGAGCATCAGCTGAAGTACCCTGTAGCCTCCATCCCGACACTTGTGCACCAGGCTTTGTTAAAATCGAACCACAATTCTGTCAGAGTTAAGCTGGACATTTCTCTTCAGTTATTCAGGTGGAGCACACACACATACACACACACACACACACACACACACACACACAATATTAAGGGCAGGACAAAACCCAAACTTGGATGTGTTCTAAAATTCCACTTTAACTACACAAACTATTTCTAAGGACGGACATGAGGAGTGTGCTTTAGTATTCCTTCTGAGTTTCCCATGAGTTGATTACAGCCTAGACATCACAGTTGCATAGAACAAATCCAATGTCCAAGTCTTTGCTCAAATCACAATCCTGCCTTGAGCACCATTGCTCTTGATGAGATGCCTCCCCTGGTGGTTCCACAGAAGGATGAGGAGCCTAATTGCATGTTTGCTGTTTCAGGGGAGTTTGGCGAGGTGTACAAGGGTCGTTTGAAGCTGCCAGGCAAGAGGGAAATCTATGTGGCCATCAAGACCCTGAAGGCTGGGTACTCAGAGAAACAGCGCCGGGATTTTCTGAGCGAGGCGAGCATCATGGGCCAGTTTGACCATCCCAACATCATTCGCCTGGAGGGTGTGGTCACCAAGAGCCGGCCTGTCATGATCATTACGGAGTTCATGGAGAACGGCGCGTTAGACTCTTTCCTCCGGGTAAGAGCCACGGGTGTGGGGCGCGTGGGGGCGTGGGGGCGTGGGGGCGTGGCGGCGTGGGGGAATGGGGGGTATAAGGGATGTCGGGGTTGTGGGGGCATGGTGTGGGGGATGTAAATACTGCTAGATGGAGGGGAAAGGTCCTGGGGAGAAGTGTCCTGTGAGGATAATCTGCCTTTGGAACTGGCTGGTCACATGTGGACAGGTTTTAACCTTGGCAAGGTTAGCAGAGGCTTGTTGTTAAAAGGAAAAAACAACTTTGTACTGGGTAACCCATCAGGAGGCCTCATCCCTGGGAGAGGCCAGTACTCAATCTTCCCTCTCTCAATCCTCATTAGCTGCCTATAGCTCTCAGTGTAGGGGTGGAACTCCCTCCTCACTACCATGAGACATTCCCTCTTCCTTGTTAGCACATCTCCTGATATTGTTGGGGTGTGTGTGTGTGTGTGTGTGTGTGTGTGTGTGTGTCTTATTTATGCTGTCATTTCTTATATTTTTGGTTGTGAGCCTAGTCTTTAATGGCTGAGCCATCCAGCTCTACGCAGTCATTTCTAAATAAGGCACAGCAGATTTCCTGATCTTCAGGCTTGAACACTCTTTCTGTCCCTCAATTCTTCCAAGATGTTCTCTGAGCTATAGATCCAAAAGCTCAAGGAAGAATAAGAAATGGGGTGGAGGGATGATATACTTATATTGTAATGAAATCATATTTAAGATTTTGAAATATACTTTTTAAAAAAAGAGGAGAACAAAGCATAGTCTGAGGTCTCCTCGGAGCAAGACTGATACAAGGAGGACCACAGTAAATGCTTACAGGTTAAATACAATGGTAGAAGCAAAGAATGGTCACAGATATCTCCTTGGATTACTGAGACTGAGGAGATTGTCTGTGGCCTTTCACCAGCATAGCCAACTTCCCAGCCAGATCTCTTTAGTTGGCTAGTCAGAAAGAAAACAGGTTGCCATCTTCCAGAAAATCCCTGAGTCTCCTGCCCTTTAAAGAGGCATCTGAATGGCTGCCATGGGCACCATGAAATCTTTCCTAACATCTGTGCAGAGCTGTGACTGCCAGCCCTACTACCTATAGCAGACGTGGATATACCTGGATGCATTCTAGTTGAGAGACATATGGATGGTCCCTGTCAGAACTCATGCTCGTGAGGCCTTGCTCACAATGGAGCCAGTCTCTTAGCGGAGATCACAGAAGCATATGGAGAATGTATGGTAGCCAAACCTAGGCTGGGAGTTTGACCTGACCAAGAGTCTCAGGGGGAACACCTAGTGATTCTGAGAGCTGAGGGTCTGGGAACAGCATCAAAGAATGGCCATAGTCTTCTGAATGAGGACTTGGGCAAGCAGGCTATGCATGTCCCTACACTCAGTCAACAGCTGTGGTTGCTGATCAAAGGACCATCCTTCATCCTGAAACATTAATGGGTTGACTGCTCTCTCTGGCAAAGCATACACTGAATACTGGGCCTATGCAATAGAAGAAATACAACTCTGATGCTTTATAACTTATCACCCCAAGACCCTACTGACTTAGCATAGCAGCATGGCTTATAATACTCACGGACCTGCAATGGAAGCAAGGGTGTTGGGCAGAGCATCTAGTTTCTTGTGGAGTTCTATGAAACATCTCAGGCAAGGCTTAAGAGTGTCAGTCTCCTTCACTCTGTGTTAACATGGAGTTCAAATGTGATATCAGCTGTATCTTTTCCAGTGGTCTATTTAGCAAATTTAGAACAAGCTGAGTCTAAAAAATAAGCATCCTTGAAGGAGACAGAGAAGGCTGGACCATTTGTGTGTCTGGGCAATCACATAGTGTCACTTTCACTGCAGTGTAGGGCCTACCTGGAATCCAAGGACAGAGAGCAGTCCCTTGTTTTAGGAATGAAAATGACTTTACTCCTACTTTAGTCTCAAGTGGCTATGGACATGGCTGAGGATAAGGGCCTGAGTTCAGATCCCCAGTACCCATACAAGCAAAAGCCTTGGCACAATCTGTAGCAACAGTACTGGGTAGGAGACAAGAGACATGTGAATCCTAAGGGCTCTCTGGCTGGCTAGTATAACTGAATCACTGAGTCAATGAGAAACCCTACCTCAAAAACTAAGAGAGAAAGAGATGGTGAGAAACACTCAGTGTTGGTTTCTGGCTCCCACAGGCAGGCAGGAAGTGTGGTGCGGCCGGCGCGAGCACACACACCACACACACACACACACACACACACACAATCCAGCTATAACCATCTTACAGAATACAACCCACCACAATGCAATCCCTGTCTTGAGCCTGAATGTTCAAATCTGCCAGTTACCTGCATGTGTAATAGTTTTCGTTTCTATGAGTGAAAAACAGAGATGTCACAGAGTCAGACTTGAATCTTCCTGGGGAAGCTTGAGGAGGTATCAATGACAGACAGAGAGGGAGGGAGGGAAAGGAGGAGGAGGGAGAGGGAGAGGGAGAGGGAGAGGGAGAGGGAGAGGGAGAGGAGAGGAGAGGAGAGGGAGGGAGAGAGAGGAGAGGAGAACTTCTCCAATGGGGAATTTGGCAGACCAGTGGGAAGGTAAATGTTAAGCTGTTGGACAGCTTTGTTTGTGCAGAAGTTAAAGTAAGCATGGGCTATTTCAAATCTACAGCAGCTTTGAGATTGTTCCCACTCCCAGGAGCAGAGTGGGCCTGGCCATTAGATTTAATTGGAAGCTACACTTTCGCACTACCAACGTTCCTTTGGTACATGCTTGTTGCCTAAGCTAGGTAGTTCAGAGAAGTGTGTGAAGAAGTGGGGATGGGAGATTGCTGTAGATTGGGGGCTCAGACCCATGCCTCCTTAAGAGAATGGTTGTATCTTTATAATGGTTAAGACTCTAGTACTCAGTGAGCCCATGGTAATGTTGGCTGAATGAAAACTATACACAATTATTTCTAGAGAGTGTCAGGGAGTCCAGGGAATGCTGTGTGCCCATGGCATCTCATTCACTGTCTTTGTAGACACAGGAAAGCGGGGCATACACTGTGCTTTCCCGAGGCAAGCATTTATGATCGGAGATCTTATGAAGGAAATGCAGGTAATTAGAAGGCAAGCATCGTCTGGGCCAGCCTCAAGACCCTTTCTGGACTCATTTCCTTTGTGTTGCTTGATTCTACCTCAGAGAAAGTCACTACATGGTTGGAAGAATGTAATCAGAGTCTGTCCCCAGGTCACCTATAGGACAGGAGACTATGAGAATCAAAGCCCCACCCCGTTACCCCTCCCAGACAGAGCATTTTCCACCTGGGGCCCAGGAAATATAGATTGGGGGTTTGCTCATGCTAATGAGGCTCTATGTATGCACAGTGGGAGGAAACCTAGGGCAAGAGAGGAACACAGAAAAACAGAGGCAAGGGCACAGCCAAAGGGTGGCAAGAGCGGGCAGAGCCAGGAGCAGCAGGGAAACGAAGCATTTCTGACTGCTTGCACCTCGTGAAGGCAGGTAATCTATAAATCTAATTTCAGCCTTACTACTGAACCCTGGAGCATAGCAACATTAATTGATGTATCTGCTGCCTGATAAAATTGAAAAAAATAGGTCATCAGTTCAGTTCTACAGGGTCCATCATCTTCTGGGAAGGGGAGGATAATTTTAGGACCACCATTCAAAAAAAGAAAGGAAAAGAGTTAGTTCTTAAACTGTACAACCATTCCCTTTCTGACAGTCCTGGACTTACCAGTTCAAGAGGATGCTCCACTCACTCTGATCTTGGGCAGAGCCTCAGAGATCCACATCTCCTCTTATCCACTCTCCATTCCTGTTTCTGCAGGACTTGGACTTCCTGTCTTCTGGAAAGATTGGAAACACCCAGGAGGTGATTCCTTGTTGCTAATTGTTTTAAATGGAAGAGCTTTGGATTCCCTAGTTAATTATTGAATATTTTCTTCAATGATAACAAGATCTAATGGCACCCATCCAGTGGCTCTTTCCTAATCTCCAAAACTATTCCTGAAGCTCAGATCCATGTATAGTCAAAAGCTTCTCGTGGTCACTGTTGGTTCACTCATAGACTGGTCATTTCTGTAAGACTCTTGGAAGTCACTGATGGGTGTCAAATGGGACAGTTTCCATCAGGGGAGCTCACTCATGGACCTAAGCTAGAAGGAAACAACCAGGGAAAGAATATCTAGTTGGAAGCTCTGAGACTGAGCCCCTACCTTGGCTCCGGCTATGAGTCACCCTGTGGCCTGGAGTTAACTCAATTTTCCAATCTATAAACTAAAGGCATGAGCTGGATGAGCTTGAAAGTTCTCTTTTAGTTAAAAAAAAAAAAAATCTATGATTCATTCTCTTCAAACAAATCAAATAAGGGTTTCATTTCCTGAAGTGGATTTGTCAATGAAAGTGGAAATACCTAAATCCTCCCTGTCTGATATGAGGGCCGCCAAGTGGCTCCATGCATTTGCTGGAAAGTAATTTCAGTAGAAAGCACTTCAGAAACGAGAAGAAAGTTTTAAATCACTCTATCCAGGTCTGCATCTCCTCACTGTACCATGTTTTTTCCCATGGGCACAGCGTGGAGCCCAGTTGCTTCTCAAAGTTGCCGAGGGAAACCAGGTGGTGGTTGCTCTGTTTTGCTTCTTTTCTACGCTGGTGTTCTTATCTCTGTAATTACAAAGCCTGTGGACAGTCATCCTATATAATTTAAGGGATAAAATGCTTGCCTCTCAAAACAATTTTCCAGGGCTCGTGAGATGGCTCAGTGGGTAAAGGGGCTTGTCACTAGCCTGACCACTTGAGTTCAAGCCCCATAAACCACATAGTGGAGAGGATCAAGTTGTCCTTTGACCTCCACACAGGCACCATGCCAGTGGATTGAGCAAGAAACAGTTGAACAAATCAGGGGAAATGTAGCATGCTTATATCCTTAGGTTTTCACCAAGATAGTAAATTCAGCAGTAAGGATCCTTCCAGTAGAGATGTGATTACCCTGCAGCGAGCTCCTAAGGAAACTGTTGCCCATTGCAGAATCAGCATATTCCAGGGGACGAGGCACAGAACAGGAGTTCAAAGACCAGATAACAGCAGTAGCGTCAGTCACAGGTGGCTTTTCTCCCTGTGAAGCTTGTGCAGCCCAGCCGTCTCCTTGCACACGCCACCGAAGACAGCCATTACCAGAGGATCAGAGATGGAATGTCAGCAGAGAAGTAATTTGCCACTCCAGATTTAGACTTGTGTTATAACTCAAACCCACACAGTGTGATTTAAGGCTGATCACGTAGATCCTCTGGACTTTTTATCTTCACTGTGAAAACAATACAATATTGTCTGCCTTTTCTTCTGCCGAGGGACAGTTTGAAGGCCTGATCATATTCTTGGAAGTATTTTCCATTTGAAAGTCAAGTAATTGAAGACACTGGTATTTGTGAATTGATTCCAATTGCAAGTGTCTGTCATCAAGTCTCCTTCATTCACTAATACCACTTGGTAGGCAGCTGGGTACCTTTACTATATTGACCCATTCTATGTTGAACTCAGAATACCCACTGGGATGGGCTTTCTAAGAACAATGACCATACAGTGTCTCTCACACATTCAGAAAAACACCAGGGGCCCAGAATGGGACCCCAGACTCCTCAACAGGAGCATTTGAGGTCCATAGAGGAAGAGACTGGGAGGAAGGGACAGCCTGGCTCTTGGGTGCCATGATCACTGATGATATCAAAGCAGCATAAGGCCCCAAATGAAGACTTTTGACCTCTGATCACGTTGAACCCCCAAAGAGTCCAGGAAGAGAGGACACTGGGCTCTTAAGAATTAGCTGTCGGATCACCACTCTGTAGGCTAAATCACATGCTCAGGCAAGTGGACAGCAGAGACTATTTCCAAACTGCATCTATTTGGATCCAGACACCAAATTTTTAGCCACTTCTGGCCTCTGTTCACCCCAGAAACTATAGTGATGCCTGGTCTAAATTTTAAACACAAGGCAAAACCAGGAATACTGTAACAAATTTAAGCAAAACTACAGACATCGCTATATATGATTGCCCAAACCTTTCTCATTGTGTGTAAGCACACTATCCCTCTCCAAAGTGAAATCTGAGTGATACCAATTTTTCATTATAATGTCACCTACACATATGAAGAAGAAATAAGAAAAATGGCATTAGAATAAAAATCCAACCTGTGTGACTTGAAGCTAGGGTGCAGCTTTAGAATCTACAGAAGTTGCATGGTGATGTTCTGAGGAGGCAAATCTCCCAGTGACATGCTTGAAGACAGGGCTGGGTACTCCTGAAAGACTGACTGGCTTGGTAGAAGATACTGATGGAAGTTCACTCTGGAGGAGGATTTGAATCATCCCTAGTACATTCATCCTTCACAGAATGGGCAAATCAGTCAGTCTTTCCACAAACACGTGGCACTTTTATTTTAGGTCCTTAGAAGAAAATGGCACAAAAAAAGCTTGGCAGGTTGGAAGGCGGTTAGGAAGCAGAAGTCAGGAGCAGTCTGATCTAAGGGACATATCCTACTTTGCTATCTCCTTTGCTGTGCTAACACACTGACCAAACGCAACTGAGGGAGGAAGGGTTTGTTTCATTTAAAATGTCACAGTCCCCACAGTCTTCATAGAGGGAAGCCAGGCAGGAATTCAAGCAGGAGTAGAGCAGAAGCAGGAACTATGGAGGAATGATGCTTTTTGGCTTGTTCCCCATGGCTTTCTCAGTATTCTTTCTTCTCCTACCCAGTACCACACCTGTCCAGTGGTGACACAACCCACAATGGACTGGGCCCACCCATATTAATCATTGATCAAGAAAATGCCTCACGGTCATGCCCACAGATCAATCTGATGGAGGCAACTCATCAGTTGAAATTCCCTCTTGTGTCTAGGTTTGTATCAAGTTGACAACACCAATCAGTACTCCTCCATGGAATCAGTGGCTGCTGATGGATTCTGGAGAAGGGACAGCCCTTGTAGCACATGCAAAAAAATGGCATACCCATCCATGTTAGAAGGATATAACAGATGAGGGTGTATTACATAATCTATCCAGTAGATGTTCAATAAAAAGGGGCTCCTCACACTGCCTATGCTTTGTATATTTCACATGTAGACTTCTAAGGCAGAGAATGTGGCTTGCCCACACCTATGTTCAACAATAACTAGTCTAGACATCAGGTACCCTGCCACCTTTCACTTTTCCTCCAGTCACAACAGTTCCATGTTTAGGATGTTGCTCTGATTAATACAGAATGCAATTCATTACCCTTTGGGGAAGCACTAAGACTAAACTATATGGTAAGGTAAGTTCCTGGCAGCATGGCTCAGGGTCCACTGGTTTAACGCACTGTCTGCAGAAGCAAGATGTAGAGGTTGTATGTGACAAAAAAGAGGGTGCATTCTATTTGAAGAAAATCTATCTAATGGGAAAGGCATTCGTGCTTGGAACTGAGTCCACCAGTGACAGGAGAAAGCAATGATGTAGCCTGGGTGGTGAGGTTCACTAGCAGGCTTCCAGGTGCCAGACACTGTGTGTGAGCTTTAGCCCCCACTGACCCCCTGACCCATGAGGACAGCATGCTACACAAAGCAAGGCTTGACACCTCAGAATATACAAAGGTGCCTGAGAGCTTGGGACATCCAAGATATGCTGGTCATTCCACTATTGTGCCTTGTAAGGGGTGAGGCTCCCCCTCCTTCTATTCTCTGTTAAAGGCTTTATCACTTAAAATATCATGGGGACCTCTAGAGATGGGGGTTCTTGTACTCAAAGAGCTAGCTCGAGTCAAATAACAGAGTCAGGAATCAGAGTCAGAAGGTTGTGCTATACACACAGCCACAAAGTTCAAATTTGTGATGTATAAGGCAATATGGTAATACATCTGAATAAGGTGTTCAGGAAATGCTAATTACATTGGAGGAAGGGATCATAAAGACATCATCTTTGTGGAGGGACTTTAAGCAGAAAATAAAGGGCACATAGGTATGGACTTAGAGAGAAAGGAACAGAAGTAATGGTACTTATGGAATTCTGGGGCAAGTTGAACTTGCCTTGGAAAGGACATAGAGTGCTCTAGTCCCTGTGGCTTTATTTAGCATGAGTGTGTGACTCTAGAGCTTAAGGCAAGGCAGTAGCTGGTCCTTAGGTCTCCTGAGCTGTACTGAGGAGTTGGGAGATTTTCCTTAATGCAACTGGAAGCTATTAGAGAGTTTAAGCCAGGGAGTGACATGACCTGATTTATGTCTTGAAGAGATGGCCCTGGCTGCCATGGAGAGAATGGATTGGAGGGTGCAGGTGCAGGAGGCTGTTACAGGTGATGGATGGCGATGACTTGTTTGGAATGGTGGCAGTGGAAAGGGAAAGAAGTGGACGGCTTTGAGATGTAATTTGGAGATGAAATCGACAGGGCTTGGCAAGGAGAGAGCAGAGCATTCAAGGAAAGGGATGAGGAGGACGGAGGAGCAGGAAGAAGCAGTGGGTGCTGACAGAGGGCTGACAAGCCATCGGCCATGCTGTCTAGGCTCCCGTTTAGCCACTGAAACCCATCTTGATCCTGATCTCCTCTTTGTCTTATCACAGCAAAATGATGGACAGTTCACCGTGATCCAGCTTGTGGGGATGCTGAGGGGTATCGCTGCTGGCATGAAGTACCTATCTGAGATGAATTATGTGCACCGGGACCTGGCTGCTAGAAACATTCTGGTCAATAGCAACCTGGTGTGCAAAGTGTCTGACTTTGGCCTCTCTCGCTACCTCCAGGATGACACCTCAGACCCCACCTACACCAGCTCCTTGGTGAGTCCTTAGTCCACTCAGGGAAATCATGGCATGAATCAATGATGGCTGAAGGTATCTTTGGACCTGTAGCTGAGCTTTTTCCCTACTTAGGGAGTCAGATGCTGGGCACCTGATCCATCCAGTAGGAATAACAGCAGTCGGTGTCCAGGTAAAGGTTTGACCACAGCTTATTAGAAGGAGCTGCTGTCTACTTGGAAGCCACTGTGTTCCTTAGCCAGTGGCAAGAGCAGTTCGGAACAGATAAAGTTGGAGAATCCAAATGGGGAGGTAGCAGCAGCAATGTCTTTCATAAGGAAGGAGCTCCAGGCAAAGCTGAGGCTTCTGGTCCCCAGTTGAGCTGGGCATTGGCATCATCAGAATCCGGTTTGGTTTGCTATCTTACTTCCAGGGGGCTTTAAGTACCAGCTCCATTCTGAGTGCTGAAACCTGATCTTCTCCCAGCCTCCCCCTCTACATCCTGAGCAGCTCTAATCTCTATCCCACTGCCTCCTTCACACAATCCCTCTTGGAACCACAATACATTCAAAATAGACTTCCGGCTTTCTTCTCCAGTGTAGCCCCCCATCTTGCCATCTCCATAGCTGGCACCATTTAACTAAGGACTGAAATAGAAGAGTCACCAATGATTTTTCCCTGTGTCTCAACATCCCATCCTGATCCTTGGTGACTCCTAGGAAACCTATCCCCACTCTTCCTCCTCTGCCCCCTGACCTTATAAGGCAGCAGTCTTTTTGGCCTAGACTGCTATAGTGACTGTCTAGCTAGCATCTTCATTTATCACTTACGTTCATGACCCAACGATATCTTTCACTGCCTCCCTATCTGCTTTAAACTTCAAAAAACTGAAATGCACAAATTAAAATAATACAGAGAAGCAAATGCATAAAATATTTAGTGAATGACAGCTCCCCAAGGGTAGGAGTCTGTAAACTTTTCATTAAAGAGTCGTCTGGTTAGTATTTTAGGCTTTGTTGGCCAAGAGGCAAAATGAAGAATTATGTAAAGAATTATATAACCATTTGTGGTGTGACCCTTGAAAAGTGATAGACATCGTTCTGACCTCCTAGGCACAAACACTGGACCAGCTGGATTTGACACTCAGGCCAGAGTGTCGAGCCACTGCCTGGAAGCATCCGTGTTAAATTAGATGTGTCTTCTTTCACACTTCTCTTTGACCACACGATATTCATTTCTCTGAGTTCTTTTGCTCCCCATGGGATTTTTTTTTTTTTTTTATTTCCAGATTGACTTTCCAACACTTAGTGAATATTCATGCTCTCCTGGGAGTGTGTCTGACACTCAGCATCCTCAGCAGCCATCGAGGTCACGAATCTTTGAAATTATGCTAATTCAATAGCAAAATATGGGCACCTCATGTTATCTCAATTTGTGTTTTGATATAATTGCCAGAATTTATTTTTCTCTCTTCCTTGTATCTTTACCTGATTTTTTCCCCATTGCATTGCTGGTTGGTGTTTATGTTGGGGATGATACCCCCTGATGGTCTATGATATAGTTAGTTGCCCACCTGTTGTAGATATAACTGATGCAGTGTCGTTTGGCTTGTGACATCATTGAGAATCAGTCAAAAATGTCTGTTGTTTCTTCTACATTTTCTTGGGATTCTGATTTGCTTTAAAGTTCTCACACAAAATTATGAAATGTTTTTCAGAGTCTTAAGTACTATTGTATTTTGTGATGTTTGTCTTATATGTAAAGACTTAACACACCTGAAATTACTTTCCCACAAGTTTATTTCAGAAAAATTTCAGATGTAATTTAGAACTCTAAAGACTTTGACCAAGAGTATCCATATATACCCCTGGTAGATCCCAGAAGGAGTATCTTGCTTTGTGTGCATCACCTTCTAACTCTGGCCTATTCTTCTTTCTGGGTATCATTTTTTGTTTACATATACCTTTTGTTTCTGAACACAGTGGTGTACACATATGAAGTACAAATTTGGGATTTCAACAAATGCATAGAGCTGTATCAGTCAAACTTCCAGCAAGATAAAGAATCTATTCATTACCCCAGGAGGCTTTTCCATGCGCCTCCCACCTCAAATCAATCTCCACATGCTAAACACACTCAGATACAATCACTGCTCTGGGTTTTTTGAATGTTCATATGTTTATACATATATGCATGTATTATCAGGACTTTATGATCAAACTAGGTCTTCATAGAAATGGTTGTTTTTCCTTGTATTGTTTTTAGAGAGTCACTTTTCTTGCTATGTGCAGTAGGACTTTATTCTTATTGAGCCTATTGTTTATTTTTCCATTATCTTGACAGATGCTAGGAATATTCTGGAACATATTTTTGAATATAGGTTGGAAAGTCACTTCTTGCTTAGTTTGTCAAAGTAAACAATTATGCCGACTTGTTCAATATATACTGTATATTATGCCATCCTTGACATTGAGGTCTTTGTATCAACTGTTTGATTCTGTTGATCTGTTTATTCAGTGTCTCTTCCTATTGATATAGTCATAATGACTTGAGCAAATATCATATAACAACATTTTAATGAGAGTCTTACTATCCAGAGGAACAAGCTATCTTCCATTCTTCTCTTCAAAACATTTTTGACTAGTCTTAGATCTTTTTGCTTTTAAGTGAAATATAAAATCTCCTTGTGTCTAGGTACACACATCCACAACACACACACACACATATTTGTATTCACAGGTGGTCTTTGAGTGGACTAATCTGCTTTTGGAAGGACTAACACTTTAATGGTCCAAGATCACTTAAGTAGAGACAGGAGTCAAATATAAAAAAATGCATCTACTTTATAGTGTACTTTACAGTAAGCTTCTTAGGGAAAACTTCCTACATCATTTTGGTGTACATATTGCTTAGATTGTCTAATGTGATTTTATAAATGCTTCCTCTAAATGGACCTCAGAGTCTTCAGGAACATTGGTTATAATGTCATGTGACTCATCAAATTTCTCATGCTATTTCTTCTGTTTGCCTTTTCCTAGAAATAGAACAATGAACACATTTGCTGATTAAATAGATTATGTTTTGGAAATACAAAAATTTATTCAAATGATAAACATTTATGGACTATCGTCTATGTGTCCATACATAAAAACCTGTGATCAAGATCAAAAAGATATTACTGCTTCACAATGCACAGAATTTAGTGATGGCATGGGCATTCGTCAGACATAACTCAATGATGGCACAGCTACTGGCTACAAGAGCACAGAAAAATCAATAAACAAACAATGTGCCCTGATAGCATCTAGGGAGATTAATCCAGAGGAGGAGATGATGGTGTTTCAACAGATCTGAAGAGTAAGTCAGCTTTAGTCAACATAGGCTGCTGAAATGAAATACCCCCAGCCAGACAGCTTAAACAGCAAACACTCATGCCTCCTGATTCTAGAAAAATGTGTCTGAGGTCAAGATAATATTCTGCTCAGGCTCTTGGTAGTAGCCTCCTCTTAATTATGTCCTTGAATGTGAATATCTTGATGTGTACACTAGAGAAATAGAGAGTGATCATACGTCTCCTCAGTTCATATGGGTATTAATCCACCCTGGGTCTGCATCCTCATGGTCTAATTCTAAACATCTGTATCTTCTAAAAGCCTGCCCCCTACTGGGGATTAGGACTTTAACCCGTTACTTTGGAAGCATATAAACAGAGTTTAGCATTCTTCTCCCCCAAAGGACCATGTCACTTTAGGCCATACAAGCAGAAGAGCTGTGGTAAGAGGGACAGGTAAGTATGTGAGAGAAGAAACCACCATTCCTGGTCATGGAAAAGAAGAAACATGCCTAAGAGCTCAAATAGCAGTAGGCTATCTCAGACACCTGTGATAGTGTGTGCGTGTGTGCACACACACGTATGTGTATCATGGTCCAAAGGTTTGCCTGAGAAAAATAACCTGGCTCCTCTCCTCCACTTGCCTTTTCCTGTGGATTTCTTCCATTCCTCTATTTTCATATATGAAAAACAAATTTCAAACTTCCCTGGCTTTCTTTCTATGTTATTTCATCCAAACACCCCTTGATAGTCCATCAACGGTGGCTGTCATAAGCTAGTGGAGGTCAACACCCACATAGAGCTTTACTGCTCCAGTGGGTGATTCACAAGGACACTGGGTAGAGTAAGAGCCATGAGGAGAGCAATGCACACATGGAAAGCATGAAAGCCAGAATGCATTGTTGCAGTGTTGAGCGTGAGCAGTCATATTTGTGTGAACTGGTAGACAGACAATAGGGCTGGGGGTGCATGGAAGCGGCCGCATGCCCGCAGCAAGAAGACACCTGGCTCTCGAATCTTGATTGTTTTTATCTACCCCTATTCAAGCAACCAGGACTCATTAGAGACATGGCCCCTTCCAGAGCCTCAGCAGGGAAAATGAGGCGAGTCAGCAGACCTTTCCCTGTATGTGTCAGAAAGTGAAGAAAGCACTCAAATAATGATGAGGGTATGCTCCCCCCAAAATTCAAAATACTCAGCTTGAAGTACCTTCTTATATCTAAATCTCAGGTGATTTGAACCTTAAAATATACAGTACAAAATGACAGCAAGAGATTATAACTTGTCTAATAAGATAAATAGGACAGGGCTATTGAGTTCACACTAATAGAACAAGAGAATGGTTCCTTATACTTGGGGAAAAGCATTATTGGAATATTATTAAAGAGCTGTTAATTGTCAACTATCAATCAATTAGTGGTTATTTCTGATAAAAAAAAAATCAGCGGAGAACCTGAGGAGAGTAGCAGAATTTTTACCTAGCTTCAAATGGTCTCTTTCCAAATACTAGTTTAGGGGTTGTGGAGATGGCTCTGTTGCTAAAGGACTTGCTATGCATGCAGAAAGACCTGGGTCCGCTCACCAGCACTCGTATAAAAGCTGTGTGTGTTTTGAACACTCAAACTCCAGTGCTGGAGAAGAATGACCAAGAAGAGCATTCTGGACAGCCAGGCTACAGAATCAGAGGTCCTTGTAAGAACAAAAATAGTGAGAATAAAAATAGTAATAATGATTGAGGAAGATGCTTGCAGTCAGCCTCTGACCTCACATGCTGTGCGTATACACAGAGACCCAGTACTCACTTAATAGAAAAGCAACAAAGTAACTTTGTAGAGAAGGTTGGGAATCATGTAACTGATGTTTGATGATAAGATTGTATACCATGAGTTATATCGTGAGTAGATATTAGGCTAAAATTTGGATACATATTATTAAGTGACTGGCCTGTGAGCTGAGATTCACACACACACAGAGACAGACAGAGAGACAGAGAGACAGAGACAAAGAGAGACAGAGAGACAGAGAAGAGACAGAGAGACAGAGACAGAGAGACGAGAGACAGAGAGACAGAGAGACAGAGAGACAGGAGACAGAGAGACAGGGGCACAGAGAGAGACAGACAGAGAGAGAGACACAGGACAGGAGAGACAGAGAGACAGAGCAGACAGACAGAGAGAAGAGACAGAGAGACAGAGGGAGACAGAGAGACAGAGGGAGACAGACAGAGATAGAGATAGATAGAGACAGACACTGTGTATTATATTTCTCTGGTGTCTAAACATGCCCCATAATGTTTGGTTCCTAACCCTCACTAAGATGTACTTAGGAATGCTTCCTCCCCCCAAATTTATCCCAATTAAGATTTTCTAAGTTTCTTGAATCTGCATATCTGTGCTTTTCACACATTCAGGAAGTTTTCCACCATATTTCTGCAAAAAAATATTTTTTATTTCCTTTTACTCCTGCTAGAGCTGGACTTTTCAGATTCTGTAAACTTTAGTGCTATGCTGCCTAATTAATTTGTTTCTGTGCTTTGTAATTATTGGTTAAGGTATTTCATCTTTTCATTCACTAAAGGAATTTTCCTTTACATCACTGAAAATGACTACAATAGTTTCTTTGAAGTCTTTCTTTTCACTGTCTTTTCCCATGAAAATGAGCCACATTTCCCTGGCTCTAGGTACATCTAGAAATTTGGGGTAAAAAACATCGTAAATTTTATGCTGTTGAGACTAGTTTCTGTTACACAGTCTAGAGTGTCAATAGGTTTAATTGAGTGGGAAGATAACCCAACTTGGTTATAGTTGAACTTGCAAATTGTATCTGCATCTCAGCTCTCAGTTCCTGAGTTTTAGTCTGTCTTATACAGGCAGCACTTAGGGTCAGCTAGAGAATCAGGCCCTTTCCTCTCTAGTAGTTCTGATGGCCACTACCCTGCTTGCCCTCTATTGGGTACCAGAAAATTGGTGAGGTTTTCCACTAGAATTTTAGCATTAAGCAGATTGTGGAGACTGATGTTATCCATAGACAAAACTGCAAAACATATAGCTTTATGCTGTTCAGTTTCCAAGAAAGTTCAGGGATTCTTCCCTTCCCTCTTAACCCTTTCCTCCCATCCTACCTCCCTCTTTTCCTCCTTTCCTTCCTTCTCTTCTCCCCTCTTCCACATTCGTTTCTGACTTCAGTTATACTTATTATTTCTTGGAGGGTTTATTTATTAGAAGCATATCCACCTCTCATATCAAAAGTGGAGCTTGCAGCTTCATGCCCTTTGCTTTGGTTCTGCGAGACAGTGTTCTCCACGCTAACCCCCCCTTCACACTGCCCCTCCAAGCCCCCTTTAGCATCATCATCTTCTAATTCACCTGGTGTTTCTTTGTAAGTGAAGACCTCATTAATAGCTATTAGAGTTCTCTGGTCTTTCCTCCCAGGCCCTCATCCTTCATCTGGCTCTCTGACGTTCTTCTCCACCCTACTCCTTTTCTCTGGGTGTTTGTTCTCCACTTTAAATTGCTATTTCTAGCCCCAGGAGCATTTTCTTCCCAACAGGCTCCCACAATAATGAACAGATAGAATTTGTTCCTTTGTGCTTCCTTATGATTGCAATAAATTCACTAACCTAGGAAAGAGTTCTGAGCAGCGACTGATATTCCTGCCTGTTATGACGAAAAGAAAAACAAGACAGGCTGGGCTCTGAACACCTGTGTGGTCTACACATGCTATTTCTTGGCGGTTGAACGTCTGCATTCCGTGATGTGTATCCCAACAAATATTCCTATGCACTGTTAAAGACCGGTTCTCAGTGTCTGACCTCACAGATTATAGACTCATGATACTTCTGTCTAATGTTACCACATTAGAAAACAGCCCACACCTCCCAGGAAAGGTGCCACACCTGTGACAAATATTTTGTGCTTCCAGTCTTGTATACTCTTCCAAATCTGATTTCTGCCCTTTAGCAGCTGACATCAGTGCCCAGAATTCCAACAGGATCCCAGAGACTTTTCAGTAGGAGCTTTATGCCAAGGGAACCAAAAGTTTTGTCTCATTCAGCATCATTTCTTCTGATGTGTGGGGAAAAGCCCTACCTGTCCCATAATGAGCAAAGTGTTCCTCCTTAGTATTCAGGTGGTTTCTTCTGCTGAAGTAGTGTCAATGTTCCTGTCCTATAGCACCCCTCCTGGGCTGCCTCTCTAAGAAGTCTCCAGTCATGCTCTTGCCTTCTGCAGGTCCCACTCCCTCAGGGCTTTCCTGTTTCATCATGAATTGCACAAAGTCTTCAAAGTGCTTCTGAGCGCTCTCTGCCCTTCGCCTTTGCTCTCCTTCTCTGGTCTCCAGCAGCTGTTCCTCCCACACTCTATGTTTCTGTCACATCTAAAGCTTGCCTCCTTCCAAGCCTGTGCCTTCCTTCTCCTGCTCCTTGACTTTTCTTCTTATGTCGGCTGGTGTCTGCCCTGTCTCTGTCTCCATCTGTGAATGTCAAGAGGAGCTGTGCCCAGGGCATCTGTTCCTCTGGCAAGAGGCAGAAACTGTCTTCTGCACCATCTTCTCGCTGCTCTTATCCTTCTGTGATCCCTGTCCCTCTTTTGGTGCTTTCTCAGGTACCCCCTTGCCCTGTGGCTACCCTCTTTTTCTGTACTGACTGATTGCCTAGAAGCTTGCATCTTACACCTGCTCTAGAGTAGTCCCATCTGCATCACACTCAAGCCCTCACTAGATGGGCATGAAGCACTAGAGTCCATCTTCCCTATGGAACCAGGGACACCTGTTGTCATAGCACAACCCAAACATGCTCTGCAGATGGCCTTGTAACTGTGATGAACTGGTCATCCAGTTACAGTGTAGTTAGCAGCAGCAGCAGCAGCATATCACTAGTTGCCCCTGCATTATCCATTATTCCTGTGAATTATTGTCTCAGCTCCCACCTTCATCTTTCTTGTTGTGTTAGTTGCTGTGTTAACATAACTGAGGACCCAGGCTGGCAAGATGGATCAGTGGGTAATTGTCTAAGACCTGAATTGAATCCCTGGAGCCTATATGGCAGAAAGAACCAGCGTTTGCATGTTGTACTCTGACTACTATTGTGCATGTATACATGCACACATACACACATGTACACACATACACAACACACTAGATAAACAAATAAAAGTTAAAGCTAAAAACCTAATATTTCTCTCATTACTTCTAAGAAGTGATTTGCTTACTCTAGTAGTTGATCTTAGGAGGTTTTTTTTCTTCCCCTCAATTATATTTAATACTCAAAAGACACAGGAAAAAAAAACACAGAAAATTATCTCAAAGATAATCGTTTCTACAAGCTTTTCAGGAGAGATCTCCATAGGTTTGCACTTTATTGTAGCTCTTAAAGAAGTTGTTTCTGGCCCAGAATAGTGGCATATACCTTTAAGCCCAGCACCAGGGACACAGCAGAGGCTGAAGGCAAGCAGAGCACAGGTTCAAGGCCACCCTGGGTTACAAAGGAGATTACAGAGCCCGAGCCATGACCTGTGTCCTTCAGGAAGAGCAATGTCTGTGGCTTTGTGTCCAGTGGTCCTGCCACAGCCTTTTCTCCTCTCTGTTTCTGGTGGTTTTACATCTAAATCACACTTCCCCTCCCTTTCTGATCTGTAGCTTCCCTCGCGAGGCCTCTTTCTGAGTGATTTCTAGCTCTCCTTTCAATCACTTGGCTTGGGAATAAGCTCTGTCTCCCGGGTAGGTGGGAAAATGGAGAGGAAGGACGACAAGCAAAGAAAAGATGGGGAGACCCTTTAATTGCAGGCAGAACCAACCTGAGTCCTGGTCCCCTGGAAGTTCTTCTCTGGCTAATTAATCGGAGAGAAGAGTAATTCAAATGTCATTCTGCCCCATGGTCTGTCACTCAAATCATTCTTCCCTGGGCAGTTCTTGCCTCTTCCTTCTTCAGATCTCTCCCTGGGTCACTCTGTCAGCAGATGCTCAGATAGGGACAACAGTGCCCTTTTGAGAAATACTCAGCATAATTATTCTTAGCAAGCCCTGTATATTATTAGCGGGGCAGGATCAGTATGGAATTTCAGAGCCTGAGCCAGTCAGTACCCAGGGGCTAGTCAGGTTTCTCATCCAGAGGCCCCTCTCTGCTCTGAGCCAGTCAGTATGTAGTATGCAAGACCTGATGTGCAGAGCTAGGGCCTCACATGCATGTGATCATATGGGAGTGCAACCTCTCCTACTCATTCTCCAGTTAACATGGGTGCATCAACTAACAAATTCAAGCCTAAAGGATAACACAGTCCTGACACAGGCCCCCAAGTAACATTCCAAGTCAAAGGAGGGCCTGGGAGATGGTTCAGGCAGAGAGCACTTGTCTCACAAGTGTGAGGACCTGAGTTTGATCCCCAGAACCCATGTAAAAAGGCTATCCATGCTGACACACATCTGTAATCCCATCTGAGGACAGAGGGACAGGAAGGTCTCCGGGGTTCAATTTCCAGCATTCTTGTCTAATTAATGTCAAAATTAGATGGATGGGGTTCTTGAGAATGGCACTCAAAGTTGTTCCCTGGCCTACACACAGGCAGGCACATGCATGCATCAGTACATATGAACCAGCATAAAATGCACACACACATTCACACATACCCACCTGCATACAAAATAGACATAAAATAATTATATAATTCATAATGTAATTATAACTGTTGGATATGATTATGGAGACTATCAAGCATGTACCACTGAATCCTAAAAGAGAAATCCTGGGGCTAAAACACAAAGGTGTGGAGAAACTAACTAGGGTACCATCTAGAAGTGGCCATTCGTCTTGTTCAGCAGGTATGTGGGAGTGAGGATGTGAGGAGCCTCTGACCAATGAGAAGAAACAGCTGTTCCACATAAAGAGACAAAGGACACACTGGGAGAAATGGATGCAGAGATGAATCAGTTGGTCTGGGAACACTGTGTGACAGCCCAAAGTAGGCCATAATGGTTTAGCCCCAACCATTGGACTCTAGAGTCATGCTAAGCTATGAAAAGCTAGATATAGAGCCCAAAAGGTCAGCCTGAAGGGATTGGTCTGGGAAAAATAATTGGAGGATGAGGTGTCACTTCCCAAAGGAGGGACCTGATTTCTCTTCTCAGCAGAGGTCCAACAGAGAATCAGTCAATAAGTCAATGAACCAGTCAATCGAGAATCATTTATTCCTCAAAAGAAATGAGGACCTATACTAGAGAAGATACTTAAATATTATATTTAGCATGTCCATCGACAATAGTATGAATCTGTCATTTCTTTTCTCAATTGGATGCTTAATATGAGTTTGGAGCCCTAAGCATAGAAAAGAGAGATTACATTTAGCTGCAAAAAGAGAATCATAAAGTGGATCCTAGAGGAGAAATGAGCACATGAAAGACATTTCTCATATGTCTCAGCAGATGGATGGAAATATGGACACACTGATAATGGTTCATGGACTGGAGGTTTTGTAGAAAAGGAAGATGGTCTGGTCAGAAAAAGCTAGAAAGTGCCTATGTGTGTTCACTGTGTGGTGAGTAGCTAGTTCCACTGAAGTTGTGGAGTCTGAGTGAAGCTGAATTAGCCTCTCAGCTGGGGGCCCTTTTATCAGAACTTTGTCCCTTCCAGAAGAAATAGGAGAGTCCTTACCCTGACGTCTATACACATACCTAGACTTTATCCTTATTTAGATATTAGATCTTTATGGATACAATTAAGTGATGGTGAAAGAAAATTGGGATCTGACAGCAAAGGAGATTCTTAGGGACATACAGGGAGAGAGGGTGGCTATGTGACAAAGGAGCAAAGATCGGAATGATGAGTCTATAAACCAAGGAGTGTCAAGCATTGCTGGTAAACACTGGAAACTAGAGGAGGCACCATTTCAGAAGGAGCAAGACCCAACTCATGCTTTCATTTCAGACTTCCAGCCTTCAGGACTGTGAGACTATAAATTTTTCTGTTTTGAGCCACCCAGTTTGGAGAACTGTGTTCAAACAGCTAGTTTAAATCAATAAAAGCCTAAGAGAGGAACACTATCTCCAGACAGGTGTGCAGTGAGTGAGTGAGTGAGTGGTCAGACTATAAAGGTAGGGGATGGAGTCCTCCATGTGGGGGTTCTTGTAAGCCCATCTGGAGTTTATCCAGGAGAGGTGGGGACGAGTTGTCCTACTTTCTCTTCTGTTGCTGTGATAAAACACCCTGGAAAAAGCAACTTAGGAGAAAAAATTTAAAACGTTTATTTCAGCTTATCTCTGGCTATTGTCCGTTGTTACAGGGAAGTCAAGACAGGAACTTCAAAGAGCTGGTCACATCACATCCACAGTCAAAAGCGTATATTCAAGATCAGTTGGTTGAGTTCTCAGCTCATTTCTCCACCCTTAAATGAAAGCTCAGCTCATTCCTTGCCTAGGGAATGGTGTTGCCCACAATGCGTTGGGTCCTACCATATCAATAAATTTAATTATGACAGTGGCCTGCAGATATGACTACAGGCCAACCCAATGTAGACAATCCTCATTAAGATTCTCTTCCCAAGAGATTCTGGATTGTGTCATGTTGATAATTTAAGCTAAACATCACAAAGGCATTGAGCATCCTTTATAGCTTCAGATTTAAAGATGTGTGTGTGTGTGTGTGTGTGTGTGTGTGTGTGTGTGTGTGTGTGTAAAGGTATCCTTGCAGGGCATGGTCTTTAGAGTGCTATATTCCAGTATGGTAAAAATTAGAGGACTTCTCATATTTGGAAAGCTCTGCCCAGCCTGGAGACTGGGGAAGCAACCCTGTCTTGCTCTGCAGCAGGCCTCAGGATTGTTACTGGTATTAATAGAGAAGATAGGCTCCTTGTTCTAAGCATCCAGCCTAGGAAGGGCCTCCAGGACCAGCCAGAGCTTGGCCTATGGGCCTTTCCAGAGCAGAGCCCCTTCAGCAAGGAAATCTTGTGGATCCCTTGAGTCTCAAGGCACAGTGTTTATCCAAGAGAAGGAAACTAGGATAGACGAATATTTTGAAAACACAGAGGCAAGATTGTTTTTTCTAAAGGCCTTGGTAGGTCAAAGTCAGTACTATCTTGACTAAGCATCATTCCCTTCCTATGGGAAAGCAGAATTCAAATACCAGAAGACAGAGAGTGGATACTCTCAGCCAGCAGGGTTAACAGATGCTGAGGTGGAAGAGGGAGTCAGGGTAAAAGCTAGGGGAGACAGAGGAGAGAGAGAGGGAAAACCAGGAGAGCTGATCAAAGGCTGCTCTGCAAACAGTGCTGGTGCTCCCGCTGCAGGGAGATATGCAAAAGGATTTTAGAGGTGAAGATTTCACTGTAAGCCTCCCATAAAGCACTGGGGTAAAGCCTTACCTGTGAAAAGAGGCAGTAAAACAGAAAAGAAGACTCAGGCAAAAGCATCCACATAGACTTTTACTAATTCTGTTCATTTAAAGAAGACATACCATCTGAGTATTCGATAAAAAGGGGAAGAGAAGGCATGGAGAGAAGTTTGAGTTCAAACCTGTGGATTCTGCTTGTCCGGGCAAGCTGCTCACCTCTCCTCATTGTCGGTTCACATCTCTGTTGGCAGTAGACTTTACCCCCAGCTTTTTACACAGTTAGCAACAGCTGTTTTTTCAAAGTACTCTGTAAAATCAATCACTTTATTCTCTTGTGGCAAGGAGCCAAAGAGTATGGGATGGGGGGCTTCCCAAGTGACAAGGGGCAGGTGACCTATTCATGAACTATCTGGGAGTTTTCTAATAGAATACAAAGCCTAGGTCTTTGGATGTCTGGAGCTGACCCCAGCAGCCCCACATACTGCTGTTCCCTGCTGGAAGGACTACTGATACCTTCCTCAGTCTTCACAGATATTCCTGCCTAGGCAAGGTGCATGTTTGGGATGTAAACCCACACCTTAACTGGAACTGGTCCTAGAGCTCTGACTGTGGCCTCACCGCTTCAGAAGACTTTTTCCTGGGAGCCTAGTTTGGCTGTTTTACATGTTACAGTTCTATTGCTTTTAAATAATAGTTACTTATGATGTCCTTAGTCTATAATAATTATGACAATTCTAAAATTATTTTAGTAAAAGGATAGGCTCAATCTTTTAAAACATATCACTCAATCTTTGTCTTTGCTGTTTTTGTTTTTTGTATTAACTTTTGATACTCGTTACCCTGAACATTATCTTCAGTAATGAAGACCTAAGCTCAATTATTTTCATTTTGTTTTTTAATAACATTTCAAATCATGTGGTGAAGCAAATCCCAAAACTGATAAGAAGAGACAATCCACTGTGAATCTAAGAATATGTAATTCTGAGAGGGATGTAGGGGTTCCTTGGAAGTTCTAAGAGCAAAACTGGATACTGAGCCAGAAAATGTGGTTTGAGAGCCAGGCCTTACACTGATCACTGGGGTGAAGTTTCACTAAGTCTCTGAGACTCTTCCCCATTATTGTCAAGAGGAAATAACATGCCTGGTCTGTATCACACAATCATTGTAGAGACCAGAGGAGAAGCAGGATTACATGCTTGATGACCCTCTAAAGTCCTGTAAAAATGTTTTAAGTTCATAAAAGACGATGAACCAGGATCATTAGTAAAGGACTTCTGGTCTCAGTTAAAAACGTGCACCCTGATTTGGGGACAAAATCAACTCTGACAATATCTGATGCACTAAATATAATTATCAACACAGGTGATCGTTTCCTTTCAGCTAATCACGAAAGTAGCAAAGGTTCCTGTACAAATTCTCACAGGCTTGTGTGGCAGCAAGACTGTAAAACTCAGCTCTGCTACTAACATATTATGTCATAAACCAGGTGAGGTATCTACTCCTCGAGCCTAAGTTTCTTAATGTGTAAAATGGTAATAGAGCATGAATTTGTAAAATGTAAATATTAAATATGTAAAGTGTTCTCAGAGAAGTTGGTGCAAGGTAGATGCTGAATCTCAGTCCATGAGGGCTCACCTCCTGTGATGTGCCTTATCCTGTCCTTCATGCCTGTCCTCAATGCAGACTTGCTTACTGGGGAGTAGTAAATAAGGACAAGGTACCAGAACAATGTCAGGTTTTCATGTTGTCTTTTTCTAGTGTCTGTGTCCTGAAGCACGTAGATCCAAGCTTTCTTACCATCAAAGAATGAGTTCCAGCATAATGAGAAAACCTAAAGAGAAGAGTTAGAGACTGAAAGACCTGCATTAGGACAAAGAATGGGTACCAGTCATCTCATTGGTCATTTCTTCCTCTGGTGAGGAACAGGAAACTGAGCACATATCCATTTGTGTAATTATAAAGAGCCTATAACCTTGGTTGGATTTTTATTTGGACCAAACCCATGCCAATGCCACAGGACCTATATTTCCAAGGAGGGGCACAAAACTGAGGGGCTTAGGACTACAAAAACTCTCCGGACTGATATGCTGGTGCACAGAGGCTGGTAATTATTTCCTGTGCGGCTGCAGTGAGATAGGGAGTCTTCATTAGACCTTGAGTGTTCTTTTCCAAATGTACTTCCTCCCCATAGGTTCCATTTTCTTACTGTACAGTTTTTGACAAAATGGGGTTTATGGGAAATGTGGGCACGGCAGTCTAGGAGAAATGCTTGTGGCAGGGAATTAGAGTCTGTCCAGGCACCTTCAGAAAGTTTGCAGTCTGTTTGAGCACATTATAGTTGCACTATCAATGTGGCCATCTGAAGCGGGGAAAACTCAGCTTTCAGTAAGACTGAAACTAAATGATTATGTTCAAACATCTATCTAAGTATAAAGTACAGAAAACATAGGCTCTCCCCTTATTTGAATCTGTCCTGTGAGCTGTGGTCAGTGTTCTCTCCATGTGTTAGCATTTTACTGAATGGATAGGCCAGTGCTGGTGGTACCAAAATCTAACCTCAGAATAACACCCCCCCTCACCTCCACCCCGTGCTCAACACACACCTCCACCTGCTGTTGATAGCCTGTCTTCACTGTAGGTGTTTTCCAAACAAGGCTTTTGCTACTGCAGTGAGACCCTTTATGAGGTTGACATTTCTGTCCCCTGTCACACTTTTGCTGGGCTTAGGAGAGACTCCACAGACCATGCTCAGTGTTGACTTGCTTTTAAAGCTGAGTCCTGGGAGTGCTTTCCCCTTAACTTTAGGAGCTTCAAAGAAGATGGCCCATACTACATTTTATATATTGCCTACTTCTGAAGTCATAGAACTGTCTTGAGGATATCCTCCTTGGCTTCTTTACAAACACAACTCAAAAGGAAATGTCACTGTTTGGTGAAATAATTCCTCAGATACCTTATCAGTTGGCAAGGGAATTTTTAGAAAATGTTTTGTTTGGATCCAATTGTTTTTATGACTAGCACATCTATGTCATGGACAGGTCTTTAATTTTTTGGAACCTCCTCTACTAGAAGTAAATGGCCCCTAAGCCTGCTGTCTAACAGGGGTTGCTTTTTAATTTTCATGTCTCTTTAGCCTTTTCTAATCTGAAATATTTCCTCTGTGTTTCTTTGTCTTTGGTGACATTGACTTTTTTTTTTTTTAAGTACACACTCACTTTTTTCAAAACAAACATTGTCCTTTGGGTGTTCTGACATCTCTCATGATTCCATTCAGATTCTGTGTTCTTGGCCACAATTCTTTTCAGTAATGTTGTATCCTTCCTCTACTGAGGTATCGGGAAACATGTGATGTCCATCTGCCCTTCATCGGTGTTATTAATTTTGATCACTTGTTAAGATTCTGTCCACGTCTCTAGCGTTCAGTTTCATACTGTTCATGTTGCATTTCCCCTGTGAGAAAATATTAGGTCACACCAGTATTCTGCCTCTCATCAAAAGTCCTCCCCCAGGTTTACAGAAAACATAGGCTCTCCCCTTATTTGAGTCTGTCCCCTGTGAGCTGTGACCAGTGTTCTCTCCACATGTTAGCATTTTACAGAATGGGACAGGGCAGTACTGGTGATACCATTAATAAGCCTCGTTATAACCAATCTTTAATATTGTGACTGAACATTATTTAGAAAAAAACAAAACAAACAAACAAACAACAACAAAAACCAGCCACCATAGAACCAGTCAGGACTTGTCATTACAAGAGGACATTAGGAAAAAAAAAAAAAAAGAACAAAAAATTAAAAAAAAAAAAAAAAAAAAAAAAAAAAGAAAAAAAAAAAATAAAAAAAAAAAAAAAACAAAGAAAAGAAAAAGAAAGAATAAACAAGAAAAAACCAAAACAAAAAACAAGAGGACATTAGTAGAGTTCAATATAATAGTGTTCCCTTTCACTTTTCGGAAATTCAACCTAGCGATATTCTGAAGGTCAGAGTCTTGTTTTTCCGCTTGGGAAGTCTTGAAAATACTTTTGGTGAACAACATAAAGATTCTTGAATGTTCTTGTGTTTCTGATCCTTGATCTGAGGATTGGTTTTTGCTCATCACTTCTGTTTCTTTGTTTGTAAGCTGTACCATCCAAAGCTGGAATGCCCTATCCCCTTTCTGTCCTCATGTCCTTCATCCTTTGCAACCGGCAGTAAAATATAGCTCTTAAAGACTCACAGAGGTGACCATGTTGTCAGTGTTGAATGATTCTGGAAGAATTAAGAATCGTAGGCCTGTGCCATTATTGACCTTCCCATTCTGTTTTGTAAAATACTTTTTTTCTGCATTCTTATCTTCTTTTTTTTTTTTTTTTTCCAGTACTGGGGATGGATGTTGGCAGCAGTTGAGATAAGCCCATTTCTGACTCCCCTTCCTCACACAGAATACCATTGATCCTCTTCACTTATCCCCAACCTGCACATTGAGCTTGCTAATGCTTTATGAAGGAGGAGTGGGGAGGGAGGGTGTGAGAGAAGGAGCAAGATGATCTTGGGGGCTCTGCAGTATGAGAACAGAATGCAGAGCCCTTCCTGTTTCTTCACTTGTGTGGGAAAAGGTGCTGCTTGCCTTCCACACCTCCATTTATCATCCCTTCTTATCCAATGGAAGGGAAACCTAGTGTAAGATGGGGTCTTGTAGCCCCACCACCCTTCATCAGGTATTTACCCTGGGTGGATCCATTCCCAGGATCTATAAATCAAGATTCAAAATACTGAATCAGTTCACATACTGGTCTGGAAGCCATCCAGGAAGAAGCTGGCCTCTCTAGGTGGCCTTTGGGCATGTCTCCAGCCTTTTCTCCCTAGCCATTGCTCACTACCTCCAGAGGAAGACAGAAGCATCTGAGAACAGGAGTCCTGCTGGGTGGCAGGTGGAGCAGCCTCACCAGCACACTTGCACACTCCACCAGCATTAGCTAACAGCTCCTCATGCACCCCTCAGAGATAATTAAGCATTATTAGCCCCATTGGCAGGTGGAGACAGTAAGACAGAGTGGTTAAGTGACTTGGTTATAACTGCTGGGTTTGTTTGAGGGAGAAGCCGTGCCAAGAAAGGAGTGCTGTGCAGGGGCCAGAAGAGCTTGAGCTAGTTCATGTGAGTGTGAACGATTGTTTTAAAATAGCTTTGAGAGGTGGGGATAAGAAGGGAGAGTCGAGGTGTGGTTAGCGGACATTGGTAAGGTGTCAGAGAATACAGGGTGAGTAAGAACAAACCTACATGTTCTGTTACTGTAAGTTATTATCAGTGTCCCTCAGATGCTTATATTCTACTAATAGAAGGAAAAATACTAGATACCATAGTAACCTTGGGGTCCCATGCAGGCGAGAACCTGCCTACATCTCTGTGACTAGGTCTACAACACTGCTGGCTTCCCTGGAGAGTGCCTTCTTCAGGGCAGAAGCCCTGTTAGCTCCTTCTGCTGTACTGATCCAGGCCAGCAGGAAGGTTACTCCCAGGTACTTGTCAAATGAATGAAGGCAGCTTTGGAATCATTTATCCCTGTCTGGCTATTCTTTCTTTCTAATTGTAAACTCCAGAAGTGCTGAATGATGGCAGATAATAATGATCGAGCAGCAGGGGCTGTTTTGGGTGTGGGTAGTAAAAGCCAGCTGTTTTCCTGTCAGTGTAGCACAGAGAAACGACTTCTGTTTCATCTGTTTGGTTCAGAACTGAGATTTTTCCCCCCAAAATCGAAAACGTCACCAAGTGGCCTTTCTGTTCTTCACACATGAAATACACACTATCACCTGCATATTTTTAGTTAATTTATGTCCAAATAGGCCTTTCTCTAGCTGCTGGGAAATGATGTTTGGGCTGCAATTACCTCTTGCAGCATCTTGCAGAAGGGGTTCGGCACACATAAAGCTCAGGGGAGAGGCAGCCAGGAGCCCACTGACTGTAAATCTTTTCATTTGTAGTTATTCAAATCACATATTTTATTACTTGTACGAAATACATTGTGTCATTCATTTTGCAGGCGCAGCTAATGCTTCAAGAAAAGCTTTGAAAAACATTCTGTTTAGAAACAATTTCATCTGCAGTCACCAAGGCTGGGTGTCTTTCTCTGGCTTGTCTTTTCTCCTAGCCTCTCTCCTGGGTAGCATGTGTGTGTTATTTGCAAGACAAATTAGATCACCCTCTCAGATGCTAACCTGTCCAAGCAGCCAACCAAATGCTCAGAGTCCTTCTCCTTCTCTGTCTCATGGATCCTAATCCTTAGTAAAGGAATAAATTGCAGTGTCTCTAAGGAGAGCTTGGCCTCTAGAAAGAAGGCAGCAGTAGGGCCAGATGAACTCTTTCCAAAGGTGGAGAGATCGGTTTCCTGCAGTTTCCTGGCATCCTAGGAAGCACCTCTTTGTTACATAGGCTCAGCTGTAATTCAGCAGCCAGACAGAGCCTTTTCCACTGGCTGTTAAGAGCCGGGAGAACACAAGCAGAAACTTGACCGATTCTGGTCTTATCTAGAAAAAAAATCACTTTACCTATTAGTTTGAGGAAAATGGGTTGTCGTGCTTGCCAGCACCTTTGATGCCAGCCACTCCCTCTAAAATACTCTTCTCATTTAGCACTTGGGCTCACTTCTGAGTTTTTTGGTCCAAAGTAGCAGACAGTGACTGAGGAACAGGAAGTGGAGAGCGTATCACATAGATGTGCTCTGAAGACAGGGCCCATCTGCGCCCCAACTTGTCTACCCAGAACTGCACAGAGCTGCTTTCATGGGTGGTTGCCTCACCCAGCCTGGCCAACGACAGTCAGGATGCTCACTGCCCCAAGGGGTGTGTCCAATCTGCCCACTCCAGAGTGACTCTTGACATGTAAGACAAACTTGCTCTCTGTTCCCTTTTCAGCATCTTAAGATCCTGTTAGATTTAGCAGGGTATTGACAAATATTTGCCCATGCATGCACAACCACCTGCTAACTTATCTACTGCAGACACTGCTCACCAGGACTCAAACCCTTTTCTGTGGTCTCAGGGACCACATACTAGAACCACCTACCAGTGATTCTAATCTAATTTAGATTCCAGTTTCTCAAGTCAATGAGCCAGAGGTTCCTCGTTAGCTAAGGCCACACTTTAAGGCCACAGAGCAGAATCTCTTTTGTTTCTCATTCCTAGAAGCCACCTGTCTGTTATGTAGATACACCACTTGCATCTCTACCTCAGGTCTTCAGAGGATGGTTACCCCTTTGTGATGCCATAGCTGACATGATCTTCTTATAAAGAATCCAGCATTATATTTAGGGTCAGTTTCCAGCACAGGGTGACCTCATTTTCACTTGATTATGTCCTCTAGGATCCAAATGTCACAATAACAGGGCAAAAGATGAATGTATCTTCTTGTGAGTAACATAGTCCAACTCATAACTCTTAGTAGATCCTTCTTTAATGATAACAACAGCATGCTTGTCCATTAAAATTCTAATGTATTTTCTATATTATAAACCTTTTGGAGCAGTGGGCTTATTAAATTCAGATCCACTGTGCGACTCTCCTAGTCATAAACCTACCACTTCCAACCTTTAAGAGATGCCTACATCATGATTCAGGTATTTTGTAAATAAGTCTACAGTTACTGCAGTTAATATTCTTTAGTGCCTGGATTCCTGCATAGTCACACAGAGACTTTATCTCACAGAATATGGTGGAGAGAGACATCATGACCATGCCAGTCACGTGGAAGCTCCTCTAAGATACTCCGCAGGGGGCTGGGTCCTGAGACTAGTGCTTAGCCTAGGAAAGCCACCCTTCCTAATAGGGTGGATGAGAAAAGGGTGAGCATTGTATCCAGCCTCACCATGACAAGACAATGTACTTACTGAGTGGCTACAGAGATAAACTTTTCTTCTTGAGGTAGGAGCTGAGTCTCATTGCTGCTATGTCCCCAGTACCCTGCTGGGGACAGAATGGGTACTGCATAGAGGACTGTTCTGTGGGGTCTAATTGGAGGAAATTGGTCCCTGGAAGTTGTTTCTTACCCTGGCCCCTTCCCTTCCCGTGTGCCTCTGTTTCTTGCTGGCCATGATATGAGTTGTTTAGTTCCGCCTCTCACCACCAACATGGATTACCACCTCTGAAACTGCAAACCAAAACAAAGGATTCCTCTGGGAACTTGTTTCTGTTGGGCATTTGATCACAGCAAAGATGAGCAGGGGTAATATATCATTGACTGCAGAATGCAGACCTGTGCCCTCAGCATCTCTGGGGGAAGCGATACAGGGTGCTGTGCAAAGCCTGGTCCTTAAGCAAGAGTCTCTTCAGTCTTTCTCTGTAGGAAGGATGTTGATTCCTTTCTACAGAACCTCCTCATTCTTCAGCACACCAAGAATTCTTCTTTTATCTTACCTACCACCCAACAGAGCAAGTCACTGTTTCTCTGTGCCCCTTCTTAATACCTACATTGGAAAGTAAGGGACCCTTACGACACTTTGCAGACATGTGGATGGATTGGCCTTGACTTTTGGTCCAGACTTCCTCTCCTAGTAGTAAGACCTTTCTGGCTTGTAGAAGCCCTGCCTGTTGCAATGCCATCTACTTCCTTGTCTTCAGTCTCTTCATGGAGCTGGTCAGCATCTTCTAACCCAACATATAACTGGAGACAAGTTATCGTAATTGTCACTGTAATTACCAATGAGCATGAGAAGACAACACCAACTGTGTGGTACAAAAACAAAAAACAGAAGAGAAATTTAAAATCCTTGGGAGAGAAGGCACCTACCCCATGCTCCCCTGACTCTGTGTTTCCCTTTGTTCTGCTTCAGAGGTCAGTGCGCCCCTGGCTTCTCAACCAAGAGCTGACCATGACAAGTTGTCACTTCCTTGCCCAGGGTGGCTCTTCTGGAAGGCCCAGCCACCTGCTGAGATGGAAGGAGTAGTGGTGACAGGCCAAGCTCCATGTTCAGTGAGGCCCAACAGTACAAGGTGGCAGAAGGGCTCGAGGCTGCCCGCCAGTGGGCCTGGCATTGCCACTTTGCATGCAAGAGGGAGCAGCTCAACAGCTGTTGCTGACAGCCCCTGGGGTCTGCTCTAGACTTGGCAGAGGAGGACACTTCCAGACTCCCAAATCATCTCTTTGAAATTCAGAACTACACCTTCATCCCTCACCCCTCTGAAACAAACACACACAAAAGATAAGCAAGCCCAAGTCCCTTTACTTACGACTCTTTTTACCTAGTCTTCTCTGTCTCCTAGTCTTGCACACATATGCTGATAAGTTCTCACATGAATATCTCTCTCTCTCTCTATATATATATATATATATATATATATATACATACACACACATACACACATACACACACACACACACACACACACACACACACATATATATATCTATATATATCCATATATAGATATATATATATACCTGGATTCCTGCATAGTCACACAGAGACTTTGTCTCACAGAATATGGTGGAGAGAGACATCATGACCATGCACGCACACACACACACACACCCCTCCTCTTCACTAGTACCTCACTTAACTCAGGTGTTGTCCACACTGTGTTTTGAGGCAGGGTCTGCTATTGGTCTTGAGCCCACCAAGTAGGCTAGGCTGGCTGACCATGAGCCCCAGACATATGCCTGTGTCCAGCTTTGGAATTACAACCGCTGGCCACCACATCTGGCCTTCTTTATATTGGTTCTGGGGATCAAACTTGGGTCCTCATGGTTGCACTTTACTGACTGAGCTATCTCCCTGACCCAAGTCAAGTGTTTTGAAAAAGTGAAAGGCCTTTCTCGTTGGAGAAGTTGGTCTATCTCAAGATGTGGCAACAATCTCTCCTTCAAGGACAGCACAGAACAAGGCTCTCTGAGCTACCACCCACTGACATTTATGTATTTGGCAGTTACTGGTTCATCAGATGATTCCACCTCTCTTCTCTGCCACAGTACCATATTGCTAAAGCCAGTGAATGCATCTGTGTTCTGGGGGATTGTGAGGACAGAGCATCCCTTGCAGGGCAGCCTAAGCCTGCCCTCCAGGTATTTGTCATGTTTCTGGCATTTGAGCTGAGGACATCTCCCACCACAAAAGCCTGCCAGAATCCGCAGGGGAAATCAGGACTGTCTTCCTTGCAGAAAGTTGGACATGTGCCGGGGGAGGTCTGGACCAGGTGGCCTTTATTTCTCCCAGCCCTGGAGAGGAAGCCAGATAAAAATGCACTTTGCTGCTTACTGTTGCTTCTCCTCCATCCTGTAGATGAACCATTTATACACTTAACAGGCATTTTTGCTGAGCTTCACTATAGATGTCAGTGATTTGAATGGATTGTATGAGTGTTCAATATAAAAGTTAGCCTCCTACAGCTGAAGCATGAGTCCTGGGAGGAAAGAAGGTAGGGTTTATTGCCCCTTGGCATAGCTTCCTTTGTCTGGTTCCCTTAGTTTCAGGGATTGTAGAGTGATTCCTTGTCCAGGCACAGAACAGTGCTGTGTGGTAAGATATGCTGTTTAGCATGATAGGTGGAAAAAGGTCACAGATGCCCTAAGGAGTGATGTGTTTGGGTGGCAGCTTTGACACAGATCACATTAACCCATAAATTTAGTATAGGTGTGTGTGTGCAGGACAAGCCAAACTGCCTTGCCTTCTATCTCTCCCTTACCACTCTCTGTTTCCTTCTGAGGAATCACTGGCCTCAGCTAGGCTGGACTGCTTTAGCCCTTTCCTCACTCTGTCTAGATTTTCCTTCAGCAGCAAGTTTGTCTGGTCAGTGGCTTGCTCTCTAGAGTTGATCACAGTAGAAACAGTAGTTAGGACACAGTGAGAACAATAGTTAATACACAGGCAGTATGCCATCAGATGTCCATGAGCAGTAGCCCTTACTGCAAAGAATGACCAGGCTGTCCAGGATCTCAGAGGGGTTACTTACCTTCCCTGGTCATATAGGTAGGAAAGGCCAGCACTTGTGTGGAAACTAGTGCCCCATTTTTCAGAATCCCCACAGCTAGCCCCAGTCCTCACCATCCTCAGTTTTTGAGTTTGTTTCCTGGTCTGCCTCCTAATTATCCCATAAGCACTGATAGCAGTTTATAGCCTCATTGGGTGGATTCTTCTCTGAGACCCCAGATCCTCCTCCAACAAGGTCCAGCAAATGCAGGTGTTGTTTGCTCATTCACCGACTAAATAATGGTGAAGATGACTTTAGCTCTTAGGCTAGCAGTGCTGGCCAGGTCTAGAAGCTATCTATATAAGGGCCAAACAGAGAACTAAGTTAGATACATCTAAATGACACTCAAGACAGAAAGGAGAAAACAAAACAAAAACAAACAAGCAAATAAAACCAGATCAGCCCTTTGGAAACAGGATCTCGAATCTCCTAGATCCTGGCCTCAGCTGAAGGGCAGCTGGGGTGACCACCGTACAAACAGGCCGAGGGCTCCTCATACCCAATGTAACCTAAGGCGGTAAGCAGGACAAGAACATGGAGCTGGAAAACCTTTCCTCAGAAATGAAGCACAATATGGGTATCGGCAGAGGTGCAGCTGGTGTGACCTTTTAGGGTTCCCAGAGAGTATGTCCCACGGATTCTTAGGGCTCATTGTATTTCCATGGGAAGTCATATCATTTGGAGAGAGACCCGACTTGGATATGTCCAATCAAGATGTAAGTAACAGTAACCTCTAATTGATATGAGTGCCCATTTAAGTATACCTCATGCCATGAGTGCCAAGGCCTCTGTTTAACTTGAACACCTCTAACACCAAATCTGTGGTGTTTGCATTGATGTGAGACAGTGACAACCATAACTTGCATCTCCAGTAGCCAATCTGTTGGGGTTCTGGTGAGTTTAGAATGGTTTTGCTCTCTTCTCCCAACACCTTACCATCACTGATGTAAAATCAATGCAAGGAATCAGTATGGGATGGTGAAATCTCATTACTGCCATCCCATTCATGTGTGGATTCTCCATGAGGCTAGTAGAGGCCTTGCTGGTCCCCCATAGCTCCTCTAAGTATACTACTGTCAATGTGTATTGCTTGTGGGTCAAGGAATTGATTGGCTGCCCTGATTCACAAGCCGAGGCTGCACAGGGTATGGTGTAGAATAAGATTTGTGCCTGTTTCTTTTTACTTTTATGAACCGACTTGGTTTGGTTTCATCTTCTTCTAGGGAGGGAAGATCCCTGTGAGATGGACAGCTCCAGAGGCCATTGCCTACCGCAAATTTACGTCAGCCAGTGACGTCTGGAGCTACGGGATTGTCATGTGGGAAGTAATGTCATTTGGAGAGAGACCTTACTGGGATATGTCCAATCAAGATGTAAGTATCAGCTACATCTAATTGACATGAACACCCATCCAAGTGTATATACCTCATGCCATGAGTTCCAAGGCCTCTTCCCTTCTAACTTGAAGGGAGGGAAGAACCTCATAACCCTGAACTTGAAATGAGTCAGAGATGTAGAGACACATTTGCCATGGATATCTGAAGTGACCAGAAATCCCTGCATGGAATACACCAGGGCTACCAACCACAAAATCTATAAAGGCAGCAGGATTTTTTCTGATTAGCCATGAGCCATGACTAGACCCTACCTAAACTAAGCAAGAAATTCTACAGCAATTTCTAGCTAATGTGTCATGTTTTTTTCTCATGTATGTGATGGGGATCAGGTTGGGTGGGGGGGTGCTAGTCTGAAAGTCACAGCCTGAGTCCTCATCCTGCTCTGCCTGTGACAGTTGTGTTGCTCTAAGCAAGTTATAGTTCCCGAGACATTGCCATCAGTTTATAGAGAGGAAGCGTAAGGAGCCTTTCTTCCCTAAGAACCGAGCCTTGGTGAACCTGTGCTAATAGCGGCAAAGAGGGCACGAAGAAAGCTTCCCAAAGGTGGTCAACTTCAGGCTGGCTACAGGAGTAGGTCCCTGTCTATGGGAGGGGGTTGTCACCAACCTCTCCCAGGCTGCCCTCCTGAAGAGGCTGAGAAGGGGAAGGAAGAAGCCATTAACAGTGCCATAAGTAGAGGCAGTTTTGAAGATGTTCTTTCTGGATGGGAAGTTTGCTTCAGAGTAAAGAGTAACAAAAGATTTGGGATTATTTGGGTCTGATAAGATGCCAATAAAAACCTTGCCTGGATTTTAATGTCACCTTTGGCTTGGGCTATCCTCCTAGATCGCTCCTCTTCTGTTTCCAGTGCCCACCGTACTTCATCTTCCCACCTTCGTGGGGGCAGTTCTTATCTTCCCAAGGTTCTTAGCTGGAAGAGGCAGGGCTATCCCCGGAGTAGATCCAATTTACTCAGCCCCTATAATCACACTGTAAGTGCATCTATGCCTGGGTAGCCTTGGAGGCATTCCTTGGCTTGTGAAAATAGCCCTTAGCTGGTCTTCATGGATTTTCTCTGAAGACTAAGAAAGGTGGTAGTTTTCCAGCGAAATTATGAGAAAAGGGTCTGAGGTGACTGTGGGACAGTACTCGGTGCTGGTGTGTGCAGAGTGCTCTAGTTCAGAGCAGATGAGATGACTGCATCCTTAACCAGGTCCTGATGGAACCCGTGTGGCATCCAGGTCCTCTATTATCTGTGATTAGCCACGCCTTGACTCAGCTCCTGTAGTGTGTCCAATCAGTAAGCGATGGAGCTGACAGCAACTAGGCTGCTCTTATGAAATCGGCTGCACACATTTTCCATCTATAATGTCTAAGTGAGAAATACTAGCCAGACAACGCAGACCCATCTTGTCCCCACCTGGAGACTTTAATCCGATAAAGAACAATTCAGCTCACCTAGAATGGATTACAAAACAGACAGGCAAGATTTGACACTTAAGTTATTCTCAGGCAATGCTTTCAGTTGTGCTGAGAACAAATAGAATTTCTGACACTGGATTTCAAGAATTCCCAAAACATTCATTCAACACAGTCAACTCATGCTAATGGTGACTAAGCCTTGCACTTGCTGATTCCATTCTTTAGGGGTTTATGGTCCAGTGGCATATACTGAGGGTTTGGGGAGCATTTAAGAGGAGGGAGGTGGCTTCCTGGATGTTTGATGTTTGAGTGGAGACAGAGAGGAAATGTGAACATCTGCACAATAGCTGATAATTCTCATTTTTTTGTTGTATTTTTCCAAAATAAAATCCCTAAGCCTCGTCCCAAGTGCAGTTCTCTTCCTAATGGGAACAGGAGGTGACACCATGCTCATTTAGAAATCCCTTGGGACCTGGCCTGGGAGAGAGACAGGAGGGGCTCTCAGCAGCTGGGCTGCAGTCACACTCATCAGAAAGCATAGAGGTGGTGGCTGTGAAGGATTTTACAGATGACAATTGAAAAGGCTTTAAGGGAGAGAATTGCAGAGGCAAGTCGCAGTGCTGGTAATTGGGCTTCTGGAGCCCAGGAAGGTCTTTGAACATGTACAGAGAGTTTGTCAGCCAGAGAGAGCAACTTGGAACTTCTGCTGCTTGAATCTGATTGACAGAGATAATGAGAGTGGCAGTGTCTGTGGAGAGGAGCTGCGGCTTCATTGAAACATCAGAGCTCAACTTAACCCGCTCTGCCCTGGTTCCTCCAGTGCTCCGAGCTCCTCCACTTCACTCTCCCCAGTTCAGGGTCGAGTAGGTACCACCTGCCTCCAGCTCACTAATGGGAAATACGCATTTGGGGACAACCACGAACTCAACCAAGAATTTGAGGGAGGGACTTTACTCACTTTCCAGAGATGTGACAGTCACTTCCTGTAATACCTGAAAACACTTGGAATTTTCTACAGGTTCCTGGATCCAATAACACACACACACACACACACACACACACACACACACACACACACCATCTCTGGGCTCATGTGAACAGGAGTCACTCTCCTTATCTCAGCATTTTGGTTTGGCTCTAGGATGTTTACTTACCCTGGACTTTTGGGGGGTATTCAAAAGAGTTATAGCAGCCTATGCAGCCAGCTCTGGTTGAGTTGCCTGGATTGCTTCTCACAGCTACTCTAGCACCTCCCTCATTCTTTTCCTTAGAAGTACCATCTGAGCTTGCTCTAGTATCCGCACCCCCTTTTGAGAGGCAGGGTTTCTCTGTGTAGTCCAGAAGTGGCTTTGTAAACCAGGCTAGCCTCAAATGCCACTCTTGTCAATATTTATAAACCTCACCCTACTGTGAACCAAGGAAGGGACCTAGAATTCCTCCCAACTGATATTCACTCCTGCTAGGCAGAATACCCTGGGCTCTGGCCTTAGGCTAAGTCTTCCCATAAAATCCAAATGTGGTCACAGGTATCCTGGTCAGATGTGTTGACTAAAAGTGTTTCTCCATTCCTTCTCCTCCCATTCTCCACATCTGTGAGGCAGGTGTGACAGAGAATGATCTCAAAGTCCTAACAGAGCTCTAACATTGCCTTTGATTTAATAATATGAGTGTTGTGCACTCCAAAACTGAGAAATGCTCTAGATCCTTCAAAAGAGAATAAACATCTCCCAAATGAAATCATGTCAAGCTGAGGACTGGCAGGTGAGTACTTCTCAAACCCCAGTGGATGACCAAGGTGTTTTTTTTTTTTTTTTCTTTGAGGTTGAGAGTTGTGTTCGTCAGCTTTCCATTTCTATAACAAAACACCGGAGAAAAACTTTTTTAAAAGAGAAAATGTGGGTTGTGTTTTGTTTTTTTGTTTGTTTGTTTGTTTGTTTTATTTTTAAAGATGTCATTTACAGTTGGCTGAGTTCATGGCTTTCAGGACTCTGGGAAATGGGATATCAGGGTGGTGGGGCCTGTGGCAGAGGAAGACGGTCATCAACTAGCAGAGTCAGGAAGCAAAAAGGAAGAGGAAAAGAAGGCAGGTTGCCAATACCCCATTCAATGTCATGGCTTCAGTGATGTTCTCTTTCTCAAGCTAGGTCACACTTCCTGAAGGTTACACCATCCCCTAGCACCAAAGGCTACTGAATAAGCCTTGTACACACGGCCTGTGCAGACATAGCTAAATCATAAGGGTGTTACAGTTTGAGTGTGAAATCCCCATCATAGGTTCATGCATCTTCACATTTGGTTTCCAGCTGGAGATGCTGTTTTTGGACAGTGTGGAACCTTCAGGAGCTGAGGCCTAGCCAGAGGAAGCAGCTCACTGGCAACCAGGTCTTGAGGATTATGGGCAACTTCCCTTCTGGCCCAAGGCATCTGCTTCCTGGGTGCACCACATAACAAGTAACAGCTGATCTTGACCTCTGCCATGCCTTCCCAGCCACAGTAGAATGGAACTCCATTAACCTGTGAGCCAAAATAGTTCTTCCCTGCCTTAAGTTGCTTCTGTCCACTCATAGCCATGAGAAATGTAACTAGTACAAAGGATAAAGACTTTAGAGGTATCAGTGCTTGGGTGTCAGCTTGAATACTAGCAGCAGGTCATCTAGAAGAAATAGCTGATGGAATGAAGTTGCTCCCACTTTGTAAACATGAATATGAGAAGAGTTTCCATGGTTGTCCTTTATAGAAAAGGTGAGAAATGGGATATAGTCACAATGTGTCCTTACTGTATGCTTGATGATCTCAAATACTACCTTCCTACTCTTCCCAAATGTCAGTAGCAGCTCCCTACTTGCAGGGAAGCTATCCACTAGAGAAGAGGTATAGTAACATGCAATGTTACTGTCAGTCATCTGTATAGCAATTAGCATGTACCCCTTCACTGTGTCATTTGGTCTTTCAAATAGCCCACTGTGCAGTTTACAGTCCATTGATCATCCTTAGACTTCATTGATAAAAACAAGTAGAATTTGCACCTAGGATCCATTAGCCCACACCTCCAATCCCTATGTAGTACTGTCACCAACTCAGCCACTTTGCTCCTGGCTGACTTTTCTGAGGAGCAAGAGCTAGTGACATTTTGATATCCTCTTCAAAAGGAGGTTCGCATGCCAAACAAATAGAGGAAATGCCAAAGCAAACACGTATCAACAAGGTGGCATTGCTTAGGTCTAAAGCTCATGGGTAGAAGAGTTGGCACATCTGTGGGTGCCCCTGTCCTCTTGATGCCCTCTCTGGAGTACTTGGGTCCCTAGTGTAAGCGCATTGCTCCTGCACCAGTGTTCCTCTGAGTCAGGGAGGGGCGTTGATTTGCTTGTGGGAAAAAATTAGTCTGTAAAGCAGTGTCAGAAGTTTAGGGGAAATACTAACGGCTTCTGCTGCCTTGCATAGAGGACTTTGGAATCCCCAAATCCATGAGACTAGGGACCTGGACTCTAGCCCCTCCTGCTGGCCTTATCGAGCTTGGCCTTAAGTGACCCAGACAAAACTCTGAGCACTCAGAAGACAATCCCCTCTTGTCACTACCATATTTGGAGACTCCATGCCCCTCAGTCTTCTTGCTTGGAAGGAGTTAGGAAAGGGCATCCATCAATGAGCTGGGTTAATGGGGACAATGCCCAGTTGCTGTTCTCATGGATTTCTTAGCTTAGCTCCACCCTGCTTCAGCCCATGAATAAATACCTCAAGGGCACTAGCTGAGTGCTGTGGCCTCTAGGGTTAGATTACAGCAGCTACCTCAGAGACACCTTAAAGGCAGGTATCCTGCATGCTTTAGCTGCAGCGTATCACCATAGGACTCACACACAGCATTTCATTGATTATCTCTCCATTTTTTTCTCATGGGGAAAATAGGGCCACAATGTCCTCCAAAGAGGGTAGAAGGGAATTTGACTGACAGCACTCTGGAGATAAAAATTAGTCCAGTACACTCTTCTAAAGAGAATGTTCCCAGTCACTCATCATTTTATATAGTAGTGATACTAATGTAAAGCAATGCTCATGTTTTACCTTATGAATGGAAACAATAATACACTTATTATCTCTAATAACCTCAGTTAATATTATCTCATGTCCTATGGACCATCCATACAAATTGCACAAATCTAAGCTGATTGAGGATGTTCACTCTCTGACCATTTTACAAGGTCAGAAAGAAAAGAATAATCAGTTGAAATGAATCTGATTTCTTTTTTGTAAGTTGAGGTAAAAAATACCAGAAAATTACAGAACTCCAAATAATTTTCTTTGTTGTTTAAGGTGCTTCACCTGTTTAATATAAAAAACAATTCACAATTATTACAGACAATAAAATACAAACAAGCAAGAAGAAAAACATAAAGAACATCCATGTTCCTCCGTGCCCAGAGGTGACTGCAATTTGCCCTACAGTGTATATCCAACCAAGACCCCTGTGTGCGTGCGTGCGTGCGTGCGTGCGTTCGTGTGTGTGTGTGTGTGTGTGTGTGTGTGTGTGTGTGTGTGCGTGCGTTCATGTGTGTGTGTATGTCTGCTGAGCTGTTTTGCTATGACATTTTTAATGAAAGCATGACTGTGCTATACAGTTACACATCTCACCCTTGTGCCTGCCTATGTAGTGTGTGTGTGTGTGTGTGTGTGAGCTCATTTCTACTTCAGTGGCTACACCACTTTAAAGGCTGGTTAGAGTCTTCCAGCTTTCTGTTGTTCTTTGAGTGTGCTCTTATACCATCCCATGCTTAGAACTTGGGTCTAACTTGGGATGATTTTTTTCCTAATACAAAAGTGAAGAGCAGGCACAATTGACTTAGATGATGTGAGAATTAAGAAGGATAGTGTTGGAGCTGGAGAGATGGCTCAGCAGTTAAGAGCACTGGAAGCTCTTCCAGAGGTCCGAGTTCAATTCCCAGCAACCACATGGTGGCTCACAAGCGTCTATAGGGGGAATCTGATGCCCTCTTCTGGCATGTGGATGTTTATGCAACACTCTTTACCACCAAGCCATTTCTCTAGCTCCACCTACTCATTTTCAAAACCTATTTAAAAATTTTAATTGTATTTTTGTATGTTTGCTTGTCTGTGTGTGCGCCACAGGCAGGCAGTACTAGGGTCAAATACTATGGGATTGGAATTGGAAAATGTTGTGAACTGCCTGATGTGGCCACTGGCAATCAGTCTTGGATCTTCTGCAAGAGCAGCAAGTGCTCTTAACCAATGAGTTATCACTCCAGCCTGTGGACCCTCTTATTCTTAAATAAATATTTACAGAGACCCAGTTGTATCAGGCCCTGGAGCAAGTGTAGGAGACCCAAATGGATAAGATCTGGTCTTTACCTCCTAGCTAGGGAAACCAAGATCTCAGAAGATCTTATGACAGGAAATACGTGGTGACCAATGAGAGCACCTGGGTCAACCTGACTGGAGAACACCCGATCTTTGGGGCTAATAGTCTAATGACTAGCTAGTAGGACATTTCCTAGTCACAGTGATCCTTTTGTACCAATACAGGTCATCAATGCCATTGAGCAGGACTACCGGCTGCCCCCTCCCATGGACTGCCCAGCTGCCCTGCACCAGCTCATGTTGGACTGTTGGCAGAAGGACCGCAATAGCCGGCCCCGTTTTGCAGAGATCGTCAACACCCTGGATAAGATGATCCGGAACCCAGCTAGTCTCAAGACTGTGGCAACCATCACCGCTGTGTGAGTCTAGTGGAGCAGAGTAATGCCTAGATGTGGTGGTTCTCATGATGAGGGGCAGGGCTGGCAGCCTTTGTTCTATCCAGAACAAAGTTGGAGTGGCATAGATTGTTTACCATTTGCAGATTTTTGCCTTCTTTGTATCCTCTCCATCTGTAAAATATTTTCTATTGTGTCCATTGTGAACGGATATGCAGAGACCTGGTCTGGTTTCCATCATCTGTTGGCAGACAGTGGACTCAGCACTGGGTTCTGTATTAGTGGACTGTATCTAATATGATCAGCAATGCACTTGATCTTGTTTCTAAGGAGGCATCTTTTTGTTAACTGCACTGGTTGTCTAGGCTTGGAGTTTGGGCCAACAGTTAGATAGGCTAAGGGTCTGCCTCCTGAGGGACAAAGAAATACAGTGCAGATTCATTTGATTTTTAAATTTTTTCTTTTCAACCAAAATGTAGTGGGTGACGACAAGTCAGTCTGCATACTCAGTGCTGGTACTAGTAGGATGTAGTTGTTGCCATTTGAGAAGTTTGAAATAATTTAGGAACAGATAATGATCATTATTAGATCAGTTGACTTTAAAAAAAAAAAAAATAAGATTGAGATCTTAATGGCTGATGTGGCAAAGTCCTATACAGAACACCCAGAGTACATACCTCCATTTGCAGCAGAGAGGTATCTGGTGGCGCTATTGCAGATGAGACATGAAGGGCCAGAACATGTTGACTAGATGACCATGGAGATGACAGCAAAGGGCAAGTGTTCAGCCTGTGAAGAGAGTCAGCGGCTTAGGACCAGCCAGTTTCTAAGCATGAAGTTGTGGAAGCTGGCTAGGTGGGAAGAAACAAGGTCACTCAGCATCCACTGGGCATATCAGGCATTATCTTGATTTTCAGAACAATGAGCACCCATCTATCGAAAGGTTTGATATGTTAGAGTTGAGGAGAGAGCTTTGGGTATGATAATTGTACCTGGCTGCAGTGTGGACCCTGTAAAGGAGAACACAAGAATCACCCAAGAGAAGAAAGTGTCTTAAAGTAGTCACTGGACATGCAGAGATATAAGACGTAAGCTCTCTGGCTCAGGGGGAAATTGGATGTGAAGCTGGAGTGACATCAAGACAGCTGGTTGTGAACATGGCTGGTTCAGTTATCCACACATCTATCTTGAATCTGTTCAGCAAAGGAAAGTCGTTGCTGGGCGGCTACTCCATTCCCCGCTTTTCAACTATCAGGGAAAAGAAAACGGTTGCCAGTAGATTTAGCAAGGTTGCGGTGAATTGTATGTATGTTTTATAGGACCACATCTTTGGGTGGGGAGTCACCTAGATTTCAGTTGATAAGGGAGTCACTGGCTCCCCTCCCCCTGCAACTAAATATCACACCAATCAGTTTGTGTGGTTGACTGACCTGTGACAATACTCAGAAATAAAGAACTGGCCCCTCAGCTTTGGAGATGGTGCCAGGAGGGAAGGGAAGGGTCAGCCTGGAGTGTCACCTCTCTGCAGCTGTGGGGTCACCTGTTCCTCTGTCTCACCAGGCCTTCCCAACCCCTGCTTGACCGCTCTATCCCAGACTTCACGGCCTTTACCACCGTGGATGACTGGCTAAGTGCCATCAAAATGGTCCAGTACAGGGACAGCTTCCTCACCGCTGGCTTCACCTCCCTCCAGCTGGTCACCCAGATGACATCAGAGTAAGTGATGAGACTCTCCTTTGTCTAGCTCAAAGCTAGGTGTAAGCCTCTTTCCCTGCTACTGAAGATGATGTGGATGAATGAGCCTTCTCTGTGTAGAACCAGCCTTATGGGGCTATACTTTGGTAAGATGAAGCTTAGAGATAGAGGCAGACTGAGGGGGCTGGTAGAGCTCCATTCTGGACCCCAGATGAATTCCTCATAGTCACTCCATATGTAATTTGTCTAATCATTGAAGTTCTCCCCATTTAAGGTTATAGCCTCAGCCCATCAAAGAGCACATCCAGATGGGAAGAGAGGACACAGCAGCCAGCACTGGTGACTTAGTTGCAAGCAGGGTACTTCACTGATTCAGCAACTGCCAAGCTGTGTGGAGCGTCATCCTCACACTTGGACAACTCTTGTAAATACACACACATTTCCATCCTCCCCGCCTTTCCCGAGCGTTATTTACCAGTCTGCTCCTCCGCAAGAGTGTCGAGGAATACACAAAGTAAAATTATTCAAATAAGATGAGAGCTAGACAGTTTCCTAAAGATCCACGTCCTCCATTATTTCCCCTAGAATGTTCCGAGCAGTATCAGCTGTGGGAAATGTTAATAGGTTCTCCTTGGAAAGAGGTCCCACGGTCAAATAAATTTGGGAAATACTGCACACTTTATCACCCTTGTGGAGATTCACTGTTCATATTAGCATTATAAAGGCCATGAGAAATCCTGAAATAAAGAATCCCATTTCAAATTATTAAATACCATAGAATCGTAGTTTTGAGGGACAGGTTTTTATGGAACTGCAGTTTGGGAAATATTTGTCTAGTTCCAATCTTTCTATTCAGCAGATTCTGAAATAGTATGACACACGAGGCAAGATGGGACACAAAGCTACTTTTCTGGCTGCTGGTTCAATGTACATCTACCTCAGGGCCCAGAGGGGTCTCAGCCTTTGCTGGTCACTGGAATAGTCTGGGAAGCTTTAAGAAGTACTGAAGTCTTAGCCTGGGGATGAATCTCTGCCAGTAGAGTCCTTGCCCACAGGCATCAAGCCTGGGGTTCACCCTCTAGCATTGTATAAACTGGAGATGGTGGTGCATGGCTGCACTTGGGAGGTGGAGGGATCAGAAATTCAAGTTTATCTTCAGTTACTATATCAAGTTCAAGGCCAGCCTGGGCTAACAAAATACCACAGTACTGATGCCACCTGCAGGCTTCTGGTTAATTGCTATGAGTCAGAAAAGCAGGGCTTAGGGGAGTTCAGTATTCCTCACATGAATCTGATGTGTGTCAGAAATGAGGAAACACAGGAAAGACCAGGATCAGATTTTGCCTTTTGCCTTCTGTATTCAAAGAAGTTCAAATAATTCAAGCCTGCAAATCAAACCTTCCTTACACACACACACACACACACACACACACACACACACACACACACACACAGAAGCACCTGAGCTACAGTATGTTCTGACAGCATCCGAGTGGATTCTGGTGGCCTATGACAGAGGACCCAGTAGTCCAGCAGGCAGCTGACAAATGTTAACTGATCACCTGTTATATCTTAGGCATAGTACTTGACTTTGGTTTTTTTTTTTTTTTTTTTTTTTTTTTATGGTCAGGCCAGTTGCTGCATCCAGGAGGAAAGGAGGGAGACTCCTAGCTTCTCACCACAGTGCAGACAGACAGATTCCAGACACTGGCTGCTTCCAGCCTACGCCTGGAGTCATACTCTATCAGTGTGAGGTTTACTCTTATCAGAAATGATAGAGTCTGTTTTTCTCCAGGGCAATGGTTTCAATGTTCATCTCCATTTGAATCTACTAAATAGCAGTACATATTTTTATAAAAGCCCATTTCCTGGTGATCCCTAAAAAAAGACAGCAGCCCTACACATTTTGAACAATTGCCAAAAGTACAGAACAAAACTTAGAGAAATAAAGTTTAAAATGAACCAGCCTCTCCATCCTGCAGAGCCTAGAAGGATGTCCCTGGGTGATCAGAGGACTTAAGTATGTGTTTATGAAGACAAGGCTACTCTAGTTTGCCCACTCTCATCTGCCAGAGTCTTTTTAATTTTTTTAGCATATTTCTCCCCCTTTCCTCAATAACTGAATGAGTCAGATAAAGCTGCTCCTCCGGTCTGGGGAAAGTCACAGAAAAAGGAACAAGAAGATTAAAATGAAAGTTAAACTGAAAATTAAGGGATTTAGTTCAAAGTAAAACATAGCCACACAGTAACAGGAGCAATTCAGTTTGTTTCTTGAAAGATGAGAGATAGGGTAAAAAGAAAACGAGCAACTGGATAAAATAGATGGTGGGGCAGTTTGTGAATTCAAAATTCATGCCTGCTTCCCCAAAGTATTTGCTATAAAAGACATGGGCAATTTACCTATCTCAAGCAGCTGCAGCCTTGGAGAGATTGACTACAGCTAAAGTAGGGTGGGGGGAGGGAGGTGTGAGGGCCAAGGTATTGTGCATACAGACCCAACCCAGGGTCTATAAGGGTGTGCAGTGTACAAAGGGCCAGGGAGCGTGGAAGAAATGAGACCGTAGAAGAGTTTGAAAGTAGGCCCATTAGGGAGGCTGGGAACCAGGTGCTCTTGCATTTAAATCCCACTTCTTTCTGCCTACCTGCTCTGTGATATCCAGTGCATTGCCTCCATGAATGACACTTGTCTGAGAAGGCACATGTAAGAATAGTGCTGTGTCATTGGTTTGTCGAAAGACAAATGGAATAGTGTGCTCTAACAAGCATGCTTTTGGCCAGCATTTACATATAGGAGAAGTAATTGCTGTTACACTTAATATTTGTAATTATTAAAATAATTACAATTTATGTAAAATAAAAAATAATACTCTGCAGTATTTTCTCGGTGATTAAGAAACATATCTCTGTAGGATACTATACAGCCCAGTACTTTATACTGTTATCAGCTAAGGAAAGATGCATGGGTCTCCTTGAGGTCAGACTTAAGTCCTGAACTTGTTCAGATTACTTCCCACAGCTCGCAGGTGAATCCTATCTGAACGTCTATCCCAGCCATATTCTTTGGCTTCCCACTTGGGCAGCTATTTGAAAGTTATTTTAAGATCACCCTTCTTAAAATGCATGGCATTAAAATTCAAACAGAGTCAGAGAGGAAGCTGGGAGGGAAACATCAGAAGGCCAGGCAATCCCCACAGCTTTTCAACCTCAGTGGGTGTTCACTAATTTAACAGAAAGCTCCAAGGAATAACCAAAGCTCCACAGAGTGTGCACTTGGAGAGTCAGACACGGAGGAGAGGAAAATTCCAGTCCACCCAAGGGTCATGGCCACTAGGAAGGGGCTGCTTCTGGATCCACCAGTGAGGAATAAGGCATAGCTCATGCAGATTGTGGCGAGCAGGAGAGGTGAGGGCTACTGCATAGAAAACACTGAGTTTGAGCAGGATAATATTATGAGTGCTAGGGAGAGAGAACCATGCCTGCTGTGCAAGCATGGGGACCTGAGCTTATCTCCAGATCATTGTAAAACATGCACGGTGAGGTGGCATTGGCTTATATCCCAGTACAGAGGAGGTAGAAACAGGTTGATCCCTTAGCCTCATTGGCCAGCCAGACGTCATAAGTAGCATGCCCCAGGTCAGCTAGAGATGATGTCACAAAAACATACAAAAAACAAGATGTATGATAACTAAAGAATAACACTCAAAGCTGGCCTATGGCCTCTGGTCTCTGGCCTCCATATACATGTGCATACATGCGTGTACATGACACTCTCACTAAACACTCACACACATTCAAACATATACAAAATAAATGACAATATGTAGCCACATTACTCATAAAAACTTGGGCTAAGCTAACTTAAGATTCTGGGATTTTTAGCGCATTTTTCTGCCTACCCTACTGTTTTCAGGAGTGTGCCCTCTGTGATGAGTCGGAGCTGTGAAAAGCTGCCCTAACTCTCACATTGACTTTTTTTTTTCCCCTTCTAGAGACCTCCTGAGAATAGGGGTCACCTTGGCAGGCCATCAGAAGAAGATTCTGAGCAGCATCCACTCCATGAGGGTCCAGATGAACCAGTCACCATCGGTAATGGCATGAGAACTCGGTGTTCAAAGGGGAGGAGAGGAATGAAAAGGACCCTGGTCAAAGGAGAACCAGAGGTTGACCACTGTGAGTGTGCCAGAAAGATCAGCTTCTTGGCTGAGAAACAACTTCTCATCTGTGAAGAATGAACTGGACCTGTTGCCCACGGGCGGCTGCCGTTTCTCAGCAACAGAAGTGTGTAGATGCCATGGGAAACCAGACTCGTAGTGATAAAGACAGAGAAAGGTGATGCTAAACAGAAGCAAAGCTGAAACCGTATGAATTGGGAACCAAGGTGAACTCAGTTCCCATCCGAGAGGGACTGGAGTTACCTGTCTGCAGGAAGAAAGGAAGGAGGTGGAGGGAAGAGACAGAAGCCCGGGCTGTGCCATGCTCTCCCTCACCAATGACATTCTTTTCTTTTCTCCTTTCTTACTCCTCCCTCAGAGCCCCTCCTCCCTCCCCCACATCCATTTCCCTTTGCTCATGACTCATGTAGGGAAGTTTCTTCAAATAAAACCCAGCTCCTGAGTCTCCAGATGTCGTCTGTCAGTTGCCAAAGGACTTTGCTGACCACTACTGCATGGGGATCCAACCAATTCAATTAATGTCTTCATATTGAAGAGGAGATGTACCTTCAATTGAAAACCTTGTTTTTCTTTTGTTTGCATTTTCTGCAAAAAGGAAAAAAACGAAACCACAAATTGGAAAAAAAAAAAAAAACAAATAGAAAAACCTGTTTCCGTGTGCTAACGCACACGTATGTGTGTCTGCGTTATAAAATGACTGTGTTTGTTCGTGACAGATGCAAACAAGAAAAAAGAATTGGGAAAGGTTTTGGCCTGGGAGGTCTCAAGGGGCTGGGATATGCTGTTGGCCTGGCTTTCTGCTTGGGCCATTGGGAAGAGAAAAGGGGGAGGGAGCGTAAATGAAAGGAAAAAAATAGTCTCTGAAGAGTTTAAGACAGGAAACAGGTGAGTGGTTTGAATTGGATGCAGTGTGGGCCGTTCTAGAATGATGCTGACTGAAGATGTATTCTTTGATAAGATCTGAAGAAAAGGAGAGGGAAAGGATTTCTGGAGAATGTTCTTTCACATCCTGGGAAGCAGCGATTTGAGAGGCGGCGAGGGAGAACTCTTTCTTGCCTGGCCTGTGGACTGGCTGAAGCCGAGTGGCATGGAGGAATGTTTCTGTCCTGTCCGTGTTTCTCTTTGCATTCCTTCCTGTACCTCATTGTTCATTGTTTGATTCGCTTTTGTAAATTCCACCTAACACTTAAATATTTTTAATTTCTCCTTTTACCTTAATCTCCTTGCTAATTTTATCTGTCTAATTAAAAAGAGCAGAAGCATGTCTGGGTTTACGTAAGATGTTGTCAGAGTGTGTCCCTGGACTCTGGTCTTAGCTCACACACTGTACTAAGAAATTTACATCCAAGCTTTAGACTGCTTGTTATTGTTACATCTGTAAATGTACAGCTAGAGAGAGATGAGCTCTTAGCAGGAACCTTGGTTCCAGACGATAATAACTTAGGGCAGTGAGAGCATTTTCCTCTAAGCCTGGGTAACTGGTAGTATTTAGTTTCATCTCTGTAGTTTGTGATCAAATTACTATGGCAAAGCAGCCCAAGGGAGAAGAGGTTTCCTTAACTCACAAGTTCCAGGTGATGATTCATTATGGCAAACAAGACAAAAAAAAAAAAAAACCATCAGGAACTTAGAGCATCTAGTCACATCACATCTACAGTTGTGAGCAGAGAGAATGAATGCATGCATGCTCCCTTGTGCTCAGCATCCGTTCTACTCTCTATAGTCCAGGCAAAGGTAGGGAATGGTGCTGCCCACAGTGGGCTGAGCCTTCCCACATCAATTAAAGTAATCAAGACAATTCTCCCCACAAACCTGATTTTTGGTAAACCTTCTTGAGACTCTCATCCCTGGAGATTCTAGGTTGTTCCAAGTTCACAATTAAAATAATAATCACAGGGGAATTCTGACCTTGAGTTACCAGCCCTAGATTTCAATAGCAGGAAACTTGGCGATGAAGTTATAGCCCAGGTGAGATTACCTCAAAGCATGACTAAGAAGCTGACCCTGAAGGGTGATAGAAGCTGGATTGAGAGAGCACCCTTCAGCAAATTCTCATGTGGTCTGCAGAGGACTACAGTTCAGCCAGGAGACTGGAAGACAAAATCTCCTCTGCTTAGTTAATTAACAATTACATACACATTTTTACTAATTATCCTCAAAGACCTTAGTCTATATGTCTTCCAAGCCTAAGCCATATGACCAATCTATTGTCAGTTTTCCCAGGAATGAGTTTTGATTTATCACCATGTTCTTTACCTGAAGTCTTCTCTGTAGCACTACCAACATCACCCAACCCCTGCCGCCTTGCTGAAGTTCATGCCAACCCCTTCAGTTTGGTGTTTCCATGAGGTACCAGAAAGGACAGAGAGAACACAAAGCACACAGAAGAAAACTGGAGATAGTAGCTAAGCCCAGGAAGTAGACATAGTGGCATAAACAAGCACTCAGCAACTTCAGGCCTGCCCTACAGGTCCTGGTGCCTCAGTCAAAGCTGCTCAAGTTCACCCTTAGATCAACAAAGAGTATGACGTAGGAAGAGGACTACAGAGTATCACTAGCAAGCAGCCAAGACAGGCATTTGGGTTTTTGGATATGTTACATATCTGAGTTCTTTTTCTCACTATAAACATGTGAAGTTACAGCAGATCCTGCCTTGTTCCCAGTCTCAGACTCAGAATGTCAGGAACAAAGAACCTTCCTAGGTCACACAGTGGACTGAGCATTTAAGATGGGCGTTTGGCCCTTACTCCTCACCATTGCCCCAGTGGGATGTTATACCAAAGTGCGGCTTGACATCACCTGGGGAGGTGGCAAACACAGGTCACAGAACCCACTTTTGGGTTTCTAATTTGATAGGGCTGAAGTGGAACCTAGAACTTCCAAGTGGTGCTGATGCTGCTGGCCCAGGGACCACACTGTGGAAACCTCTGCACTATATTAACCTACTTTTCTGAGAACTTATGCCTTTCCATGTGAAGATACTGGTTCAGAAAATGGTAGTTGCTGGAGTTCTTGAGGTTCCCTGATCTAGAGGCATGAACCCTTAAATTCTTGGGTGTGAAGTGATAGGAGAGACTAGCATGCAGAGTCTGCTGCAGTAAGGTGACCCTGTACATTGGGTTCAAGAGACTTCCGTCTCCACCTTCTAAGGGCTCCCTTGGGAGGATGCTCACTAGCTGTCCAGCCTGTCCCTCTAGAGTTCAGTTGCATGTGTGCTCCACCATTCTCCAGCTTAGACATTTGTGTGTGTTGGATTGTTGGTGGTGGAACTCAGGGCAAGCATGTTATCAACTGAGTCACATTCTTGGGTCAAGAGTTTTACATTTTTAATACAATAATTTACTATTTGAGATTTCATACATGTCTATAATGTATTTTGTGAATAGCTATCCCTCACTCTCCAACTCCCTGGGACCTCCCACATCCTCCTCCCATATTTTTTCTCTTTATTTTTTATAATCCATTGAGTCCAGGCAGTGCTGCTTGTTAAGTACAGAGATATAGAGCCATCCACTGGTCCTTAGACAACTTACCAGTGGTCACATCCTTGAAGAAAAATGAGTCCCCTAGCAGCCATCGACTGCCAATAGCTCCCCAGCTATGGGTGGGGACTTATGAGCCCCTCTGTCAGTTGTGTTAAGATGTTGACTGGCTTGGTCCTATCTAGGCAGCCATAGCTCCTGAAGGCATAGGAAAATCCCATGTCACATCCAGAACTTAAAACCTATGTAGTAGCTTGTGATCTAGGAAGCCAAACTAACAGGATGCAATCTGTAACCTTTCGGTGCAGTGCAGGGTGTGGTTCAAACAAAGGAGAGCACCAAGAGTCAGCAGGTGTGGTCTGATTGGCAGGTGGGCCAGGGGTTCTGAGAATGGAGACAGTTAATGTGGGGAAGCTTTCGAGATATCCTTCTCCCCCTGTTCTTTCTCTGCCATTCCAATACTTGCAAGGAAGAATGAAGATTTATGATGAGAACGCAGAGAGCAGTGTCTATGGAAACACAGGATTCTAGGAATGCTGAGGTGGAGGCAGCAGACAAGAGGGACAAACAATACTATTCCATAAGAAATGCAAAATCCTGATAGCTCTGTCTGTTCTAAGAGGAAATTGTGAAGTAACCTGAAGATTTTATCATCATTTAAAAATAATGGCTCTGTCACCAACTGGCTGAGGATACATTACGTCCCTTGCAAATAACATAAAGAGAAGGCTGCAATGGAGACCAGCAGCACATGGGCCCAATATCCAAAAAGGATCCAAAGATTCACAGCAGGCTGAGCTCTGCAGTCAGCTGTGCCATACCCTACACAGAGAAGTCCTGGGGTCGATTTCAAAAACAGATTTGTGTCTTCCTAGAGGTCTGTGAGGCTGCAGGCAGTGCCAGAATCCCCAGGGTCACAGAAAGGTGGTCAAGTGGTGGAGAGGGTGTGTGGGTCACACTGGAAGAACATGCAAGGACTGAGACATGATGATTGTGTTCACCACTACCAAGGCTTGGGAGACCAGGAAGAAATCCAAGATCAAAACCAAACTCAGGCCCTGGCAGAGCACAGGCCCCAGGGCAAGGGGGTACAGATGAACAGTGGGGAATGAGCCTCCACTGCACACCTGGGGAAGGGATCACTCACTACCCAGCATCCCTCTGGGCTTGCCTTGTTATCAAGGACCCTGGAAGAGGGGTTGGGGGTGGAGGTCCAAGCTGTTGAAAGTCACAACTTAGTACATCATGATCCTGGCAATTCCCAAGTGAAAGAGGACACAGAATATGTCTTCCTTGCCTCTGTGCTCACTGTCAGTACATTGCCTGGCTTGTAGAAGGTACTAGAATTTTTGGTGACTGAAATAAGTTTAAACCGAGTTATTATTTCACCTCTAGACATCTGTGACCTTAGACAGCATGCTTTAAAATAAGTTAATCCCCAGGTATTTCGTTGGGATCTTCAATAATTACTCTTAACTGCTATCAGTCCCAGCCTACCCTAATTTTAGATTTGTGATGTTTAAAACGCTCCCTTTCAACCCTGTCTGAATCCTTAACACAATGTCAGAGTCTTTCCCAGAGCCGCAGCCGAGGCACAGCCATTTCCCACTGTGTGTTAGTTACTGCACCAAGGTTCCAAGAGGCAGGAACTAACTTGACTTGTTCCTGGCACAACAGAGGCAAGTCCAAAGTGCATGGGGCAGCAGGGCCAGAGGGCAGCCTATCCTGAGAACTCAGACTGTATCCTGAACCTCTGAACCTGGGGACTGTATACCGCCAAGGAGACTTGTTAGGCTGTAAGGACTGCTAGGGCCTCTTCTGACCAGGGAAATTTGACTGGTATATTATATTTTCTCTTTTATGGGGAGCTAGAGGCAGAACTTGGTGTAGCCCAGGCTGACCTCCAGCTGGTTATAAACTTAAGACACCTTGATCTGATGATCCTCCTGCCTCTACCTCCCAAGAGTTGAGATTTAAGGTGTGTACCACCATGCTCATTGTATGTTTTGTTGAGCTTCAAACTTGGGATCCCATACATACTAGGCAAGCCCTCTACTGACTGAGCCACAACACCAGACCTACATCAATGTTTTAACAGTGTTTCTACATTAACAATTTCTTCTGCTTCCAAGATTTATTTAATCTCCCAGAAGACACCCTCACTCAGAATTCTGCAGCCTCCTGCTCACCAGAAGGAATAAAACTTAAAACACTCAAATAAAACAAATGTATGGGCAAACAAGCTTCCCCTAAGCTCTCAAGCCCATACCATTCTGTTCATCTGGAAGAGAATCTGCCATGTATTCGAGAACACTGAGGCTGCCTCTTCCGGTCTAATTGATGCTCATAGTTGACTACATGTGTGCAACTGCTAAGCTCTGAAAGGGGCCTTTGGCAAGTTCCAGGCATTATCTTCCTAAGTGACCTGATGGATAAATGAGTAGAGTCTTGGGAGAACTACCATTGTCCTGAGCTGTCAACAACAGTGATTGCCTAGGCTCTGCTCAACTGGAACCGGAGTGGAAGGAGTTACCAAGCTGAGGTCTGGATGAGCAGTGGAGGGAACAGCTTGTGTTTGTTCAAGTTTCAGAAGTCAACTATCATGTCTGTGGGACCATAGGTTGTTCTTTGAGGTCAAAAAAATAAAGGGCTGGCTGTGGGTAGCTGGAGGAGTAGGCAGGGCCTGCACTGTGAATGGTCTTATATGAGAGGATAAGAGACCCAGATGTTAATCTAAAGGTGAACCTGGAAGGAGGATTAAATCAAGAAATGTCCACTTCATATAAGATGGTGGCCACCAGATAGAAAATGGAAAGACAGGTATTATTTGGAAAGGCTGATCCAGAGGCTGATAATCAAGACAGAAAGCCATGTTGGTCCTGGGGGTGTATTTGCAGAAGGAGCAGGAGGGAATGCTTTCAAGTAAGGAAACACAAAGCAGGCAGATCTCAGCAGAGGAGGAAGTGGATTGTCTGCCAGGAGTTAGTGAGGAAAAGGCCAAAAGGACAGTGCTCTCTCACATCTTGTTTAGGTAGCTGAGATTGGGAATATTAAAGAAGGAAGAAACTCAGAGAAAGAAGACACAGTATTTGAGTTGCCCATGGGCATTGGATACAAAACTCTACATCTCAGACAAGAAATCTGGGCTGGTAATGTACTCTGCGGAGGCATCCTCTGCCCAATATAAGTCAAGTCACAGAAGTAAAGAATGTATTGCGTTGGTATGTGAATATGGAAAGATAAATGAGCTTGCATGCAACTTTGATATACAGCCTATTTATCAGCCATCTGCAAAATGAAGGTTCACAGAGGAGGGTGAAGAGAGCTTCCACAGGGGATGTGGTGGTGGGAGGAGGGAATATCAGGCACTTGTGGTATTCACGAAGACAGAGGAATGCATGTTAGAGAAGGAATTGCCATCTCAAGTCCCAATGCTTCCAAGAGGACTGACGTGAAGTAAGCATTGAAAAGGAACAATGGAGATAGCCATGTTGTTAAATACCTGTGATCCAAGGACTTGGGAGGTAGAGGCAGGAGGATGAGGATTTCAAGGTGAACTTTGGGTCAGCCTGGACCACGTGAGATCAAAGTATCCAGGATGCATGGAACCAACTATATGTAGTGTATATGTAGTGGCACATTCCTATGATCCTAGCATTTGGAAGGCTGAGGCAGGAGGGTTGCTATGAGTCCTATGCCATCCTGGGCTACATAGAGGCCTTGTCCAAGAAAGAGATGGAGGGAATGCCAGTGAGTTTATCCACAGGAAGGCATGACTGACTTTATTAGGTAGAGTTAACCAGACAGGTGGTAGCAAGAGATAAAGACTGAATAGAGGGGAAAAGAACACCATAAACTTTCAAATAGATTGGCTGTGAGTGCTGAAGAAGTACACAAAGACAGCGGGAGGAGGCTCCTTTTGCTTGTTGCTATTTTGCTACTTCTTAATGGGAAGGGCTTGGGCATGTTTAGAAGCTAATGAAAGAGAGTGGGTGTGGAGAGCAGCAGAGAAGGAAGCTAATTGAGAGGGTCAGGCCCCAGGAAGACAGGGAGGGTAGGTGGAAGGATGTGCAGCTCCAAGCAGAAGCGATTCTAATTTGGTCTGGAAGATGAATGGAATGAGAACAGACTGGCGTTCCTAGCAGAACTCAAGCTCACCTTCCAATTTCCTCACAATCTAATCACTTAGCTCCTGTGGCCTCCTGTGTGGAAGCACCATGATTGAACTCACAGGGCTCCTCGATGTAGCCCAGCTGGAATGACAAGGCAGGCACACCGCTTCTGATGAAATAGGTAAGTGGACAGAAAAAAAAGAGCCACCAAGGAAAGAATGAGATGTCATTACAGACTCCTGTCCTGCTCAGAGGCCCACTATGGCTACACATCACTGATGGGATGAAGTCCAAATTCCTCACTGCACTGGAGGTCCCAAGCTACCTTCCCAGCCAGACCTCCAGTAAGGCAAGCCCAGCTGTTTGGCCCAGTCCATTTCAAACACAGTGACTGTTCTCTCAGGACATGAGTTCCTTCCATTCCCCAGTATAAAAGGGCATAGTGCCAGCTCCAGTGTGTCTTGTGAAGGCGACCCTGTCTGTGGCCAGTCATCTTTGTCTCTGCCTTCTACATGATCATTTGTCCTTTTACAACTCAACCAAGCTGGTTCACCTAGCCAGTTAGCTTTAGGAAGGCGAGGATAGAACCGTATTCATTTTTTAAAAACAGCGTTTGCACCCAGAGCATATATGTTTATAGAAGAGATGGCATAGTCAGGTTAAGAAAGACTCAGCCCCAAACGACAGACAGAGTAACCTAGAACATTGGCAGTCTTCTAGGACTAGGAGAGAGAGAGCCCCACATACACAGGATGGCAGGTGTGCTCAGAGGCCCCCGTAAAGATAACAAGAGATTTAAGTCTCTGTGTGGGATGGTAAACACTAGACAATAAAGGGGACATTTTGAGTCATCCTATTGGATGCAAGGGCCTGACAATAGGAGAAACTAGGAGAGTCCATGGGATTAGGCCATCTATTCATCAGGATTAGAGTCTTAGCCTTCACATGGGACCCACCCGCAGCCTCTAGTGTCCCAGAAACTTGGGTTGGGAGATAGAAAATGGAACCTGGTAAGAGCATATTAGGGCTTCAACTCCTGGAAGGACATTCACAGGGCTATTTCTGAGCTCCAAGGGTTTTGTAGGATGCTGGGTATACACCATAGTGGCCAGTTGTTGGTTGGTCATTCCACCTTTGTTCTTGCACTTCTTGTAGGCAGGACACATCTGGGGTCGAAGGTTGTGTGGGTGGGTGGGTGTTCTTACTCCTCCGCTAGGAATCCTGCCTGGCTACAGGAGGTGGCCACTTCAGTCTTCATATTTCTCACTGCTAGGAGTCTCAGCTAGAATCACCCTCAAAGACTCCCTGGCCAGGTAGGTTGGTACCCAGGGAGGGGGACTCCCCTCAATAAGAGGAGAAGAGGAGGAGACATGAGGGAGGAATTTTTTGAGGGAGGACTGAGAGGAGAGGGAGGATAGGAGGAAAGGGAGGGCTGTGATCTGGTTGTAAATAAATAAATTAATTAATGGACCCATAAAGACATAGCACTAACTCAGTGTTGACCTCCAAGTAAAGCCACAGCCTGACAGGGCAAGTCTAAGCCTGCTTGGAGCCCAGGGATAGATTTAACCAGTTTGGCCTCTGACTGGTATGCCAAAGAGAAAAGGGACAAGGAAGCAGCAAGGCCCACTAACAGATAACTCAGAAAACAGAGAGAAAATGGCCCAATAATAGATAGCTCAGGAAACAGAAACTGCTTTCTAAGCAAGTGCGGTGTGTGATTGAATAGGTTACAAGCTTCTTTGAAACTGTCTTCCCAGTATTCACAGAAGAAAGAGCTAAACCAAACGCAATGGAATGTTGGGTTGCAAGAACCCCAAGTGGGCACCACAAACTACCTGATCAGATACTGAGGAATCTGCAGAATGTTCAGGTGAGCAGGTACATGAAAGTCAGTTTGGGACTTACCTGCCCACATCAGGTGCCTCGGCAGGAAATGAAAGCCTTAGACACTGCCCTGTATCTACCTGTATGGACAGACAGGGCTTTTGGATATTTGAGAAAGGGGTTTACCATTTGCTGAATTGCCGTGGTCCTGTGTTAACTCCCTAAGATGGCATGCCTCTTTCTCTGCATGGGCTAGGAAATGTCTGGATGCAGGAAGCTGAGCATCCAAGCATCTGACTCCAAAGCCCAGGAGTTCCCCTATTTGATCACAAACATTTCAGGGATCTCTGACCACAGTTAGAGATGTTCAGAGAAGGAAAACCCGTTAGGATTCCCAAAGCAGGCTTAGGTATGAGAGTGTCAGCTACAAGTGTTCTACATTTAGAATTTAAAGTAAGACTTTCCAGCAGTTAATTAGAGGAGGTGCTCCTGGGGTGGGCACTGAAATTACAACCACTTGAGAAGTTCTTCAAAATAATAATCACAAATTCGATAATAGACTTGATGATCACAATTGTAAATTTTTTTTAGCATGCTTACTGCAAAGCTAAGCAAACTGATTACTACTAAGCTGGTCTTGCGATACCCATTTGGGGGAAGGAATTTGTTAAACAGCTCAGAGATGCTCAGGCAGCTCGATCAAATCTAGATAATGCTGATGAGCTAGATTTGAATTCGGATTATCTATCTGAAGTGTGGTCTTTGAGTCATTGAGTAATTCCATTACCCAAGCTAGATGCATTCTAAGAGTACCAACGCACCTCCTATGTCTACCGTGAAACACAGTGATTTATGCACACTGTACAGTGATATGTTTGGGAATGGGGATGGATTTACTTGTCAGGGTGAAATGAGGGGGCCACATATAAACCACATATTAATAACATAAGGAATCGAGCCTTGGGTTTGTTGTAAAAGTCTCCTCATCTTCTGATAAACGTCAATCCTTAATCTCTGCAGACTTGGGGGGTTTTCGAACTTCACTGTTGCATGTCTGTGTAATCTGAACCGTTTCTGCCCCTTGCTTTGCATGTGTGCAAAGGCTGCTCACAAGCTTTATCTTGTTCCTGGGCGACTCCTCAGGCTGCCTGTCAGATTGGACCAACGGCTGAATTTGAGACATTTTCCCCCCAGTATGTTGCACTGGCATGTGGCTTGCTCACTCAAACAGGCCAGTGACCTTTCTTCTCGGTACTAAATGAAATCCTTTGATTAAAGCCCAATTTCTGGGCCTGTCAGTCAACATGAAGAGTTTCCTTTAGCTAAATAACTGTCCACAGACTTTCTTTGACTGCAGAACCATCCTCAGGAGTCAACCTGCTTGATGGGTTCCCATGGTGTGTTGAGTAAATGTCAAATGGCAGAATATTCTTTAGGATGTATGTGTCCAAACTCTTTAAAATTGTTATACATTTATTATGAGGTATATTTAAGAAAAAATATGTCTAATATAAAAACTATGCACTATCTAGCAGAAATTGTGAAGCAGTCTTTTGAAATAAGATATTCAAGTAAAACTGTGTCTTATCTTCTCCTTGGACATCTTTAGACTCTCAGCTCCACCTAAAGGAATCCCAAAATCCTGTATTTGATTTAATCATTGAATCCAGGTACCTTTGCCTTCATTCACTACCCACTGAAGAAACAAAAGTCCACTCCTACTCACTGGTTACAGTTATTCTTTTTATTTCTTTGTTGTGCATGTTAGGCAAACACTCTTCCACGGAGCTATAGTCCCAGTCCACCCTGATTCTGTGTGAAGTCACATCTCCCAGGCTCAAGATTGAGCCATGCTTACTACAGCTCTCTAGGCCTCCATGCATGCTGGTGTTTAGTCACATGATTTCATCTATTGAGAGCAATGAAAGTGCTGCAGCTGAGCAGGGCACCTGGTGATGGGTGTCCCCGAAGGATGCAGCAGATGGCACCAACTTTGCATTCACTTTTCTCAGTGGGAGCAGGCTTCTCTGCTTCACGGCAACCTCCAGTCTTAATCACAATCTGATGTTTTTCAAATGCATCATCTACCGAGACTTTGAAAGATATTCTCTCTGACATCCAATTTAACAATTAACAAGGTTTTCTTTTGTTTTGTTTTGTTTTTTATTGTTTTTATCCCCACCATGGGGTTTAGTTCCTGCTGGGATGTTTCAGAGACAGGGGCAGTTTGCCAAGCATTAACTTGGCTAGCCCAGGGGGCATTACTGTACAGCTGATTTCATATGAGTGAACATCATTCCTTTGGTCTTATTTGCAAACTGTCATATGGTGCTGAGAGTCAGTTAACCATTTGTGGTTGTGAGTTCTATGGCTAGTAGGAAACTCAGCATGGAAAAGAAGAGCAAAACCAAGCATTTCTTGTAGATTCAGTGAAACAGGGATGACAAACTATTTTTTCCTGTAAAAAAAGCAGATGCTAAATATTTTAGATCATGTGATCTATGTTGCAACAATTCAACTTTCTCCATTGTACTGTGAAAATATTCACAGATAGTATTTGGATTAATGGGTATGGCTATGTTTCAATAAAACTTTACTTACCAAAACAAGTGGAGGGTTGTTTAAGTTATATGGGTAGCAGTTTGCTGCGTTTTGGTTGCATTTATTGTTAAGAGGTCTTGATCAAGAAGGTCAACTTAGACATGCTCTACATATGGTGGCCTAAAGGGGTGTGTTGGGATTCAGAGAGATGCCAAAAGTAGGGAGTGAAAATATTGGTATAAATCTCATTAACTAAATCTGGATCCCAGTTCTAACCACCCTTGTCAAGCAATTCATGCCTAAAAGTGAGTTATAGATACTTGCACTGTGCTCTAACACAGCTTGTTATCCCAGAGAAGTAGAAATGAAGTAAGCCCCTGGGATACTCTCTGAGTGTTCAAAAAGTGGAAGACCTCTTGTCAGTGCTAAAAGGACAATGAGTGGCCCTGGACTGGGCACCAGGAAAAGAAACCAGCCAGTACCATGAAGTCCATCTCTGTGAAAATCACACCTCCTATCTGGAGGACCAATGAGAGCTGGGGAAGTCAAGGAGCATGTGCCAACAGTTAAAGGCTCGAGGGAGCCTCCAGAAAGTCCAAGTATTTATTCTTCTTTTTGTTCACTCATCTGCAATAAATAACTACAGAATCCCTGGGCCCTCCAGGTCATCTTTCTCTAATGGATCTCACAATCTAATAGGACAGTGTCTTAGTTAACATTATATTGCTGTGAAGAGATGCCATGATCACAGCTCCTCTTAAAAAGGAAAGCATTTAATTGGGGCTGGCTTATGTTTCAGAGGTTCAGTCCAATATTATCATGGCAGAAAGCATGGTGACACACAGGCAGATGTAGTATTAGAGAGGTAGCTAACAGCTCTACATCTGGATCAGCAGGCAGCAGGAAGAGAAAGCGACACTAAGTCTGGCTTGATCTTCTAAAACCTTAAAGCCCACCCCCAGTGACACACTTTCTCCAACAAGGCCACACCTCCTCATAGTGCCATTCCCTATAAGCCTAAGGGGTCATTTGCATTCAAATCACCAAAAGCAGGAAATTAATAAGTTAAAAAAATAGAGATGTCCAAGCATGGTGGCATTGTTTATAATTCTAGTCCTTGGGAAGAAGGCCTGGGAAAAATCAGGAATTCAAAGACATCTTCAGCACCATGAGTTTGAGGCCAGCCTGGGCTATATGAGATCTTATCTATAGCCCCACAAATGGTGTGAGAAATGCCAGTGAAGGAGACCCAGCATCTGGTTTAGGAAGCTTAGGCCTCCTGGAGGAAGCTGGCAGGCAGTGAAGTGTCATTTTCAGACAGGCCTCAGTCCTACAACATTTGAGGATATTGGTTTTGACCAGGGAGGAACTGGCTGAGCATGCTCGGCCTCATACTGCCAGCATCCTGACTCACCATCTCGTCTCTGTGGGCCTTGATGGGAATGTTACCACACTCTCTCGCTGTGCTATTCACCCATCTCAGGGGCCTCTCAGGTACCAGGGTTTTTATTTGAGCTGGGCTATACTCCATTGTCATGGGGAAATTCTTTCCCATTTCCAGCCCAAGCTAAATAGCTCTGTACACATGTAATTAGAAGAAGCAGAAGCAGCGAGAGAGAAGGTGGTTAAGTAAGCCCCAAATGGCTTTTTTTATAATGAAGGAATAAATCTCAGAGAACACATTGTGTCCCCTTTCCTGCCCATCCCAATTTTAGAAGGGACTCAATGTCACTTCACAGCAGAGGGGTCTCCTATTCCAGACCAGAAAGCTGATCATCCCATGACTTGGTGTGTAGTGACTCCCCAGGCCCTGGTGCACTTTTTGTAGATGCTGGGACTTCTGGTCACATTCTTTACGCAGCCCTGCTCCTACTGGCATAATTCAAAACCCTAGGCTATAACACGTAGATCCACATGGATATACTCTAAATGTACTCAGTATGATTGCCCATTGGTCAGCTCCAACTCAGGCAGGTTCACCCCCACCCAGGCCCCTTTTTTTCTCCTCTTCTTTGCTCCCTGAGATGCTTTTCAGCTGTCAGTCCCATTTCTAGATTTCTATGGCAACCACAACCCCCAGCCTCACTGCCTTCTCCCCTTCCCCCTTCTGCCTTTTGCAAGTAGGAATTTGCAAGGAGGCTGCTGACAGGCTAGGCTTCTAGTAATTTCTCTCATGGAACAAACTGAAAAGAGAAAGTCAAGACAATGCAGAGGGCAGGGCTAAGGGACGCCACCAGGGGACAGAGACTTAAGTAAGAGCAGTATTGTGCACAAATGAAGAATAGGTCCTAGGGTGCAGCTGTTGGCAGCCCTGCAAAGCCAAATCCCCAGGACTTGCAGAGATGATCGAGGTATGGAAAGCACACAGAGAGGACCAACTGTGAGCATTGACTGGTGGCCATCAGAGCAACACAGCAGGGGATTTGCAAGAGGTGGACACATACCATGCTCCAGGGTGAGGTGTGCCTACTAGACTGCCAAGACAAAGACCTAAGCATCAGGGATGTGAACTGTAGCCACAGGAGAATTTTCTCAAACATCCCCATTACCAAGGTAAGTGCCTCTAAACCCATCAACGCTAAACTGCTAGAAGTGCCTTTTCCCTGGAAGACAAAACCATTTCACCAACTCTAATATCCCTGTACATCTTGCTATTCCAGTGTGCGTCAGAGGCTCCTCTGGGTACGGAGGCCACCAGGCATGTGTCAGTCACAGGGCAGGTGCAGGGAAATAAAGGCCAAGAGGAGGGCACAATGTCAGGGCCAAGGTGAGGCAGGAGGCTTTACCCTGGAGGGGGAAAGCTCACAAGAGCCAGGGAGGAGGCTAAATTTAAATAGCCTTATTACGTGCCGTTTTTTATAAATAAAAGTAATATGTTTTGGGCTGCTAATGACCTTCAAATTAGCAGCTTTTTCAGTGAACACTTATGTATTTTTAATTCCAAACGATATTGAGTGTCAGTTGCAGAAGCTATGAAAAGCAGCAGGGCAGCTGGATGGTTTTAAATAAGAGGGAACCCGGATCATTATTTTGAAACTGTCAGCTTTATATGCCTCTTAATGGATTCACTTTCTATCATCTCTCCCCCTACCTTTGTGGTCTTTGAAGATTTGCAGGCATTCTCTGTGGGAGAGAGCAGGAGCCCAGCCTGTCCTGTGGAGGGACCTGGGGCTTCAGTTTCCACCTTGTCTATAAGTGCATCACACTCAGCAGCAGGGAGGCTGCACAAAGGCCTTCAGAAGTGCACTGGAGAGAAGAGAATTCCTGCCAGAGATACAGTATACCAGCTGATGGGACTTGGGGCTTCCTCCTCTGATCGTCTCTGATTCCAAGTTACAAAAGGAGAAATTACTGACCTCATGAAAATATATGTTTTCTGTCTTCCATTATGTATTACACACACATATTTGTGTGTATTTAGAAAGATATATAAGTAGATAGATGATAGATAATAGATAATGACGATAAAGATATGTATGTGTGTGTTGTGTGTGTACACCTGCACGTGTGCATTCATGCATTTGTATGTATGCATTCATCAAGCATGGGTGTGTAAGGGGGGGTGTAGAAGGGTGGGGCATGAAAGAGAAAAATCACAGAGAAGCAGGTAGAGAAATACAGTAGTAAGTGGCTGTCTACAGAGAATGAGCAGTCTATGAGAAATGATTCACAAGAAGTAGGTCTCCAGCCGCCACCACCACAACAGTATCAGCATCATCACCTAGGAATGTTAGAAGCCATCCTCCTACCAGGCATGATCGTGCACACCTGCCATCCCAACACTGGACAGGCTAAAGCAGGAGAATCATGAGTTCTAGAGTAGCTTGGCATACAGAGAGACCTTGTCTCAATGACAAAAAAAGAGAAGGCAGGAATGGTCACTCTGGGGCCCCATCCCAGTACACTGGATCAACAGTTCAGAGAGACGCCAACTACTGGGATTTCATAAGCCTGACTAGTATTGTGGATGCTCACAAGGGTGGGCACCACTGGTGCCCAACAGTGCATCAAGGGAGAGAATGACAGAGGAGGAAAGGATGGCCAAAGGGGAGGAGCAAAAGGAGAAGAGCAATGTGGAAGTCAGTCTTAAGATTAGACTCCTGTCCTTCTACCTATCCACCTGTGTTGTTTTCCAATAATCATTCCCCAGGTATCTCTTCCATGGACCCAGAGCTTGTCGTTAGCAACAGATAGGTTTCTGAGCAGATCTGACCTCTGTATGACCAACCCTCTTGAGCATCTTTCAGAATCTTCCAGTTTATCATGGAGTTCTCTTGGTGTCTTAGTGGGGGTTTCTACTGCTATGATGAAATACCATAACCAAAGCAACCTGGGGAAGAATGGGTTTGTTTGATTTACACATTTAAATCACCTTCCTCTGAGGAAGCCAAGGCAGGAAACTGGAGGCAGGAGCTGATGCAAAGGCCATGGATGCTGCTTATTGGCTTGCTCCCCATGGCTTGCTCAGTCTACTTTCTTATAGAACCCAGGACCACCAGCCTATGGTGGCACTACTTACAATGGCTTTGGGCCTTCCACATCAATCACTAAGAAAAGGCCCCATAGGCTTCTCTACAGCCTGATCTTATGGAGACTTTTTCTCCATTAAGGCTCCTTTGTCTCCAATGACTCTAGTTTTTGTGTTAAATTGATATAAAACTAGCCAGTATGATAGCTATCCCTATGATCAAGATTAACAAATACAAGTCATCATTAAACTCAGTCTAGATGCTATTTGCAGATTCTCACAATCCACCAGTAAGCAAATAACAGGTCCTCACCTTCAATACGTTTTGCAAGGGAAGCCAGAGGACTAGCATTAAACAAGATGCCTAAATTATCAAATGTCTGTGGATGAAAGAAAAGACAGAGTAGAAAGGGAGTGGTTTGGGATTCTAATTAAGGGGAAGGTGGGAAGAAGCTTACAAGGGACTAACCAGCCAGGACAGAAGACTTTCAGGCAAAATCCACTAGACCTATGGCTTTTTTATAGCTGATAAAAATAGCCCTATGCATTTAAAGATTGGTAATATACTTTCCACAAACCATCTCATTTAAGCGTCAGCTTTCGCTTTCCCTGATGCACTGGCCATCAATATTAGCAGTGTCCAAGTGTGGAAGCTGAGGTTTAGGAATACAGTTGGCAAAATTTTAATTCTAATCTTGATGAAAATTGATCTTAAAATGCATGGTTTTCTGAAGCATACCTTGCTTCTCAGCAAGAAGAATCTCTGTAATTTACATTTCATTATAGAGATGGGGCTCCTCGCTTTTACTATACTTCTTAATATCTTTTTAACAATTGTCCAACTTACTGAGAAGTATTGTAAGTGAATAGTATTTGATGTGCAGATGCTGACCTAGTTTACCCAGAGAGACAAGAGAGATGTCACAGCTGGTATGCACAAGGCTACACAAGTGAGTATCTCATCAGTTATGTACCTCAACCCACATGAGGTGGGAATGTGTGTCTCTGCCAAATGGAAAGAGCTCATCCCAGAAGAGGTAAAATTCATGGCTAAGAGAGGGTATAAGTTCCAAACAAGAATGGAAGAATTGGGAGGAAGCAGGCATCTTACATATTCAAAAATTTCCTTGCCCAGAGGATGTCTGATAAGAACTTGGGACAGTCTGGGTATTCATTGCTGGTGACAGTGCATGCAATCTGAAAAACATGATGTCTGTATATCAAGGAATGCTATGTGCTCCAGACAAAGGATGACTGTATTGAAACCTGCTTGTATTTTCATATCAAGAAGTTGAATGAACAAAGAAAGAGAAGGAGGAATGTAGAATACAAACATTTTATAAGACCACAGATAAGCAAGATGTTCTCATTGAACACAACAGAAGAATGTTTACGACGATGGAGGATGTGGGTAACCTACCTATTCCCAATTTAACTTTATTTGCTACCTTTAAAGCAGATATAGATTCATTGTGTGTGTGTGTGTGTGTGTGTGTCTGTGTGTGTGTGTGTCTGTGTGTGTGTTTCTGTATCGGAAGGGCTTCATTAGTCTGCCAACTCCTATTCCAGGGCAGCACTATCTTAATTATTGCAGCCTCATTGCACATTTTAATAGGTATACCATGATTCATCTATCCTTATTCACTTTCATGATTCCCATAACGATTTTCACCTGTATATTTTTCCAGGTGCATTATGAGATAAATTTGTGAAATTTCCAAATTCATGTGGCAAAGCTATAAACCTTAAATTTGTGATGGAGAATAGACATCTACAGCAGATCCATCTTCTAGTTGAAAATAGGATGTTTCTATTTCAAGCTTTTTTTTTTTTTTTTTAAATCTCCTATATACTGTTGAGCCTTTGTTACAAAGGCCATTTATTTCTTACTTAAACTCCCTGTAACTTACATTTTGCCATAGTCATCAGTTATCTTCCTCTTCACTAATAAAAAGTATTTAAAATTCCATTTTAAATTGTGTGTGTTGTGGTGGGTGTATGTATGCGCAGGAGTATAGGTGCCTGCAGAGACCAGAGGTCAGATGCCCTGAAGCTGGTGTTACCAGTGACCTTGAGCCACCAGATGTAGATTATCGAAAAATCCTCAGGTCCTCTACAAGATGAGTACATGCTGTTAGCTACTGAGTCAATTCTGTAGCTCTTTCTTTTTTTGTTATTCTTTTCAGTTGTTTTTAAATACGTGTTTTATAATTATTCAACTTGCTTAAAAGTAGTATTATTACTAAATAGTTCTTTAATTAGCTTGTTCTTTATATTTTAGGCATATAGTACAGATTATTTTTAAGAGAGATTATTGTTTTTACCATCATCATCATCACCACCACCACCAACATCAACATCATCATCACCTTCATTGTCTATCATTATTGAGACAAAGTTTCAGTGCATAGCCCTGATTGGTCCAGACCTTGTTATATAGACCATGCTGGCCTTGAACTCACTGTCTCTGTCTCCTGAGTGCTAAGAATAAAAAATGCACCACCAACTAATACTAACACTATTAATTTCAACTTATTAATTTTTATTTAATTTTCCTTTCTTATTGTTTCAAGAAATTTCAAGAATTTCTTGAAAAATATTCAGTAATAATATTTACAGACATATTTATAATTTAAATTTAAATTGCTTGACAATAAATGATAATATCTGCTGCTGCTGTAAAGTAAGTTTTAGATAAAGGAATGTCTGTCTGTTCTACCATGAATTATAAATGCAAATAAATTCTTTACTTTCCCCAAACTTTTATAGAAAAAGATAATCCATGAAATCAGATCTGAATTCCAGAAATCATGGCATGTTTCGCTTTTGATCTAGTGAAGAGTCTAATATGCTAAAAATTGACATTGGATTCATGCTTCTTTACCACCCAGGGCCAGCATACAGCTTCCCTGTTGCGGCTCTGCCTTAGTCTTCACAGTATTTTATTAGTAACAGTCCTAATTTTGTCATAGTACTTTTCATTAAAGTATAATAGATACAGGGAACTTTATCCAAATGCCGCCTCGACAGCTTGATGAATTTTCATAAAGCAAAGTCACACACGCAGCTGCCACCAGATTAGAAAGTCAGAAGCCACTGGCATGGAGCTTCCTCTCCATCTCTGAGCCTCCAGACTGTTTGGAATTCTTTTGAATTTCAATTCAATGGAATAACACAGTGCACATTATTCCATGATTGATTTTTTTTTTGTTCAAATTGTATTTCTGAAATCCATTGATATTCTTATAATAGTAATCTACTCATTTAATAACATATAATATTCCTTCATATGAATACAGAACAATTTATTTTCTTTATTGTTAGTGTAAGCTTGTACTAGTCCCAGATTTTTTATTACAGTGAATAATTGTAAAATGAATATTTTTATGCATGTCATTTGATGTACATGTGGTTTTGCTCATGCATGTATGTACTTCTAGTTCTATTTAAAGGTGAAGTTGGTGAACCACAGTATATTTGTGTCACTGCTTTAACAGATACTTTACCACACTCTTCCAAGTGGTAGAATCAGTGATGAACTTTCTCCTAAGAACAACTGTCAATTATTAATTGACATGCTGTCAGTTGTTGGAGGCAATCTGACTAAATCTTTAAATAATAGTATTTTCACTCGACAATTGATACTTGTTGACCACTTTACAACTACTTATTAGTGTTGTGTCTTAAGCTGACTCCCTTCCAAAATGAAAACATCAATCCTAGGAAGTAACAAGACTTCTTAGATCAGTCACACACACTAACAAGTGGAAGCTTAGGTGCTTTTTAAGAGGGATCCATTTGAGCATGGAGAAGCTACTCACAAAGCCCATGGAAGACTTTTTGTTGTTGTTTTGTTGTTTGGTTTGGTTTGGTTTTTATTTATTTTTTCCCTTTTATTAGACATAGATTCTTTTCTCATACGATATACTATAAATGCAGTTCCCCTCCCTCTACTCTTCCCAGTCCCTCCCCACCTTCGCTCCCATCCAGTTCCACTCCCTTTCTGTCTCATTAGAAAAGAACAGGCTTATAAGAGATAACAAAAACATAACAAAATAAAACACAATAAGACAAAAGCCATCATATAGAAGTTTGACTAGCCAAGCCAACAGAAAAAAATATACCTGAAGAGAAGGCTCAAGAATCAGCTACCCACTTGTAGAAGAAGAGGGATGGAATTGCACGGTAGTTTATCAGATGCTTCCTGCTTGCAACAATGTGTTCACACTACAGCCAGAGCCATTGGGATTCAGCTTCCTAACATCATTTTCAATATGGTGAAGGCTTTGGACATCAAGGTGACAAGAGGCTCATGTTAAATTTGCCTTATTATTAATATATACTACTATAAGCTAAAGTTAACCAATGCATATACCAGTGAAATGCCATAGAGATCCTAGTAAGGAATCCATATGTTCAGAAGCCAACCAATTATTTTTGAGTCACCAATTCATACATTGGATAGAGAGTTTTTTCCAATAATTATCCTAGAGAAACTGGAAACTTCTGTGCAGAAGATTGAAGCTTGAGTTTCCCCTTTCTCAGCCTGTGAAAAAAATAACTCAAAATGCTTTTAAGACTTAAATGTAAGAGCATTATATTACTAACGTACCAGAAGAAAACCTAAGAAATACTTTATGGCAGGGTTATTGTTATCGACTTGGGGACTACAACCAGTGCTGTGGTCAGGTCTTAGCCACTCATTCCAATAAGCCAATAAAAAAAGCCAAATAAATGTCAAAAGGGAATAAGATTTATTCACTGTGACCACATTGGGAAGAAGAAATAGATCATAACCCTAATCCGTCGGAAGATTCAAAGGTAATACAACACCCATCCCAATAGCACTCCGCCACCACCCCCTACAAACAAAATTGGGCGGAGTGGGAGGTTAGTGTTCCCCAGAAGGTCAAGTTGAACTGATTTCCTGAGATACTCCCCAAAAAAAAGGTTTCCCTTTAAAAAACCAACGGGTTTTTTTGGATTTTTCCCCCCCCCCCCCCCCCCAAAAAAAAAAAAACCCCAAAAATTTTTTTCCCCCCCCAAAAAAAAAAAATTTTAAAAAACCCCCCCTTTTTTTTGGGCCCCCCGGGTTTTTAAAAATTTTTCCCTAACCTTTCCCCAAAAAAGGGGGGGGTTTAAAAGGGTTTTTCCCGGTTTCCCGGGGACCCCCCCCCGGGGGGGGGGGGGGCCCGGGGTTTTTCCCCCCCCTTTTTTTTTTAAAAAATTTTTTCCCCCCGGGGGGGGGAAAAAAAAATTTCCCCCCCCAAGGGGGGGTTTTTTTTGGGGGGGGAAACCGGGGGGAAAAATTTAAAAATTTTTAAAAAGGGGGTTTTTTTAAAAAAATTTTAAAAACCCAACCCCCCCCCCCTTTTTTTAAAGGGAAAACCCCCCTTTTTTTAAAAAGGGGAAAGTTTTTCCCCCCCCTTTTGGAAAACCCCCCAAAAAGGGGGGGCCCAAAATTTTTTTGGGGGGGGTTTTTTTTTGAAAAAATTTAAGGGAAGGGGGGGAAATTTTTTTTTTTCCCCCCCGGGGCCAAACCCCCCCCTTTTAAAAAAAACCCCAAAAAAAGGGGGGTTTTAAAAAAAAATTTTAAAAACAAAAAACCTTGGGAAAAAAAAAAAAAAGGGGAAAAAAAAAAAAAGGGGGGGGGCCCCCCCCCCAAAAAAATTTTTAAAAAAAAAATTAAAAAGGGGGAAAAAAAAAAAATTGGGGGGAAAAAAAAAGGCCCCCCCTTCCCCCCCTTTTTAAAAAAAAAAAAAAAAAAATTAAAAAACCCAAAAAACCCCCCCCAAAAAAAAAAAAAAAAAACCCCCGGAAAGGAAAGGGAAAAATTTTTTTTAAAAAAAAACCAAGGATTAAAGGGGGTTTTTTCCCCCTTCCGGCCCAAAAAATTTTTAAAAAAAATTTTTTTTTTCCCCCCCCCCCCTTTTTTTTTTTTAAAAATTTCCCAAAAATTTTTGGGAAAATTTTTTTTTTTTTTGGGGGGGGGGCCCCAAATTTTTAAAAATTTTTAAAAAAAGTTTTTTAAAAAAAAAAAACCCCCCCAAAAAAACCGGGAAAAAAAAAAGGAAAATTTTAATTTTTAAAAAAAAAAAAACCAAAAAGAAAAAGGAAAAAAGGGGAAAAAAAATTTTTTGGGGGGGGCCCCCCGGAAAAAAAAAAAAAAATGGTAAAAAAAAAATTTTTCCCCTTTTTTTCCAAAAAAAAAAAAAAATTTTTTAAAAGGGGGTTTTTTTTTGGGGAAAAAAAAAATTTTTCCCCCAAAATTTTGGGGGCCCCAAAATTTTTTTTTTTCCCTTTTTTTTTTTGGGGGGGGTTTTTAAAACCCCCCGGGGGTTTACCCAAAAACCCCCCCCAAAAAAATTTAAAAATTTTCCCCAAAAACCCCCTTAAAAAACCCCCAAAAAAATTTTTTTTTTTGGGGAATTTTTGGGGGTTTTTAAATTTCCCGGGGGTTTTTTTTGGGGGGGTTAAAGGGGGGCCTTTTTTGAAAATTTAAAAAATTTTCCCGGGGGGGGGGGGTTTTTTTTTTAAAAAAAACCCTTTTTTAAAATTAAAAAAATTTTAAACCCCCAAAAAAAAAATTTTTTTAAAAAACCCCCTTTTTTTTTTTTAAAAAAAAAGGGGGGGGTTTTTTTTTTTCCCCTTTTTGGGCCCCCCCCCCAGGGGGAAAAAACCTTAATTTTCCCCCCCTTTGGTTTTTTTTCCCCCCTTTTTGAAATTTTTTTTAAAAAAAGGGGGGAAAAAAAACCCCTTTTTTTTTTGGGTTTGGGGAAAAATTTTTTTGGGGGGGGCCCCAAATTTTTTTAAAAATTTTTTTTCCCCCCAAAAAAAATTTTTTTTTTTTGGGTTTTCCCCCCCCCCTGGGTTGGGCCCCCCTTTCCCCAAAATTTTTTTTTAAAAAAAAATTTTTTTTTTCCCGGGGCCCGGGGCCCCCCGGGGGGGGGCCCCCCCCCCAAAATTTTTTTTCCCCCCGCCAAAAAATTTTTTTTTTTTTGGGCATTTTCCCCCCCCCTTTTTTTTTTTTTTTTTACCCCTTTTTCCCCCCCCCCAAGGTTTTTTTTAAAAAAAAATTTAAAAAAATTTTTTGGGAAAAACCCCCAAAAAATTTCCCCAAATTTTTAAATGGGTTTTTTTTTAAAAATTTTTTTGGAACCCCCCTTTTTTTGGGTTTTTAAAAACCCCTTTTTGGGGGGGTTTTAAAAAAAGTTTTTTATTGGGGGTTTTTTTTAAAACCCCTTTGGCCCCCCGGGACCCTTTTTTGGGGAAACCCCTTTTCCCGGGGTTTTTTTTTAAAAAACTTTCCCCAAAAAAATTTAAAGGTTAAAATTTTTAATTTTTTGGGGGAAAGGGGGGGAAAGGGGGGGGGGGAAAAAAATAAAAAAACCCAAAAAAAGGGGGCCCCCCGGGGGGGGTTTTTTTTTGGCCCCAAAAAAAAAATTTTTAAACAAAAACCCCCCCCCCCCGGGTTTTTTTTTTTGGGGTGGGTGGGTTTTGGGGTTTTTTTTTTTTTTTCCTTTAAACCTTTCCCAAAAAAACGGTTTTTTTTTTAAAAAATTTTTTTGGGCCCAAAAATTTTTTTTTTGGGTTTTTTTTAAAAAAAAAATTTTTTAAAAACTTCCCCGGGGGGGGGGGGACCCCGGGGGTTTTTCCCCCCGGGGCAAATTGGGGGTTAAAAAAGGGGAAAATTTTTCCCCCCCTTTCCCCTTTGGGGCCCCCGGGGGGCCCCCGGTTTTTAAAAAAAATTTTTTTTTTTTTTTTTAAAAATTTTTTTAAAAAAAAACCAAATCCCCCCCCCAAAAAAATTTTTTTTGGGGGGGTTTTTTTTAAAACTTTTAAAAAAAGGGGGCCCTTTTTTTAAAAATTTTTTTAAATTTTTGGGAAAAAAAAACCAAAAAAACCCCAAAAAAAATTTAAACCCCCCCCCCCTTCCCGGAAAAAAAAAAATTAAAAAAAGTTTTTTTAAAGGGGGGAAAAAAAAAAGGCCTTAAACCCCCCTTTTTAAGGTTTCAACCCCCTTTTTTTTTTTTTTAAAAAAAAAAAAAAAAAAAAAAAATTTAAAACCCCAAAACCCAAAATTTTTGGGCCCCCCCAAAACCCCTTTCCCCCTTTTTCCCCCCAAAAAAAAACCCGGGGTTTTTTTTTAAAAAAAGGGGGAAAAAATTCCGGGGGAATTTTTCCCCCCGGGGGGGGTTTTCCCCCTTTTTGGGGGGGGCCCCCCCCCCCCCAAAAAATTTTTAAAAAAAAAATTTTTTTTTTCCCCCGGGGGGGAAAAAAAAAAAAGCCCAAAAAAACCCCCACCCAAAAAACCCCCCCAAAAAAAAACCCCCTTTTTTTTTTTTTTTTTGGGTTTTTTTTTTTTTTGGGGCCGGGGGGGGGGGAAAAAAGGGGGTTTTTTTTTTTTTTTTAAAAAATAAATTTGGGGGGGTTTTTCCCCCCTTTTTTTTTAAAGGGCCCTTTTTTTTAACCCCCGGGGGGAAAAAACCCAAAATTTTTTTTTTTTTTTTTTGGCCCCGGGGGGGGTTTTTTTTTTTTTTTTAAAACCCCCCCTTTTTAAAAAATTTTTTTTAAAAACCAAAAAAAAGTTAAAATGGAAAAATTTTTTTTTATTTAAACCAAAAATTTTTTTTTTAAAAAAAAAAAAAATTTTTTTAAAATTTTCCAAAAAAAGGATTTTTTTTATTTTAAAAAAAACCCGGGAAAAAAAAATTTTTTTTCCCTTTTTTTTAAAAAATTTTTCCAAAAAAGGGGGAAAAAAAATTTTTTTTAAAAAAAACCCAAAATAAAATTTTTGGGCCCTTTTTTTTTTTTAAAACCCCCGGGGTTTTTTTTTTTTTTTTTTTAAAAAAGGGGGAAAAAAAAAAAATTTTTTTTAAAATTTTTTTCAAAAATAAAAAAGGGAAAAAAAAAAATTTTTTTTTTTTGGGGGGAAAAATTTTTAAATTTAAAAACCCCCTGTACCTGTACCGCCGTTCCTAGCTGCTGAGTTCTGAATCCAACGAAGGGAAGTCCTCAGTTCCCGGACGGGCCACCAGTCGCGTCGCCTGGCCCGCAAGTAAGACGCGACACGGTAGGATCCTTCTCAGTCGGCTTTATTCCAGGAACGACTCTTGACATAGGATGGGGAACTGGACGGGGGACCTGGACCAGGAAGGGAAGGGCCTGGACCCCAAGCAGCAGAAAGGAGCTGCTTATATAACTGCCCTAGGCGGGCTGGGTGATGTGTCCTCCCAGGATAGGTTAAGCTGCCAATACCTTATTAGCATAAGCCCGCTCCGAAGGGGCACGAGGCCGATGCATGCTCAAAGGACTTGTTTACCAGTTTCTGAGCTGACCACTCTGGAAGCCAGCTGCTTACATTTTCAGGTGCTGGTCATAACCACGGCTGCCTACAAAAATTTGCCTTATATTAAATATATACTAATATAAAGCTAAAGTTAACCAATGCATATACCAGTGAAATGCCATAGAGATCCTAGTAAGGAATCCATATGTTCAGAGCCAACCAATTTATTTTAGAAGTCATCAATTCATACATTGGGATAGAGAGTTTTTTCCATAAATTATCCTAGAGAAACTGGAAACTTCTGTGCAGAAGATTGAAGCTTGAGTCCCATTTCTCAGCCTGTGAAAAAAATTAACTCAAAATGCTTTTAAGACTTAAATGTAAGAGCATATATTACAAACGTACCAGAAGAAAACCTAAGAGGAAATACTTTATGGCAGTGGTATTGTTATCAGACTTGGGGACTACAACCAGTGCTGTGGTCAGGTCTTAGCCACTCATTCCAAATAAGCCAATAAAAAAAGCCAAATTAAATGTCAAAAGCAGATAAGAGATTTATTCACTGTGACCACATTGGGAAGAACAAAAAGATACAGTAAACCCCTCAAGTCCTTCTTTGGGTCCTGGAGTAACATCAAAGGTAAAAAACAACACCAACTAACCAACCAACCAGCCAACTACCAGCCAACCAACCAACCAACCAACCAAACAAACAAACAAACAAAAACTGGCCAAGGAAGTGCAGAGTTAAGCGTTCTAGGTCAAGGTGAGGTCACACCCACCTTTAACCCGCCATTATGGGTTTCAGTTCCATCACGCAAGGTGGCCTGACAAATTGTTAGAACTGTGAAATCTTTCCTAGAGATGAGTTCCCGCTCTGGCTGGAGTCTTCACCTTCTCTCCACATGAGATTCCTGGGAAACTCAGATTTCTTTGTGGTCCATTGTTTGAATAGTCTTTAGTCAGATTGAGAGACACAAATGTCTTTTTAGAAAGTCTTCATTTCTACCAAGATGATTACAGTAGTGACAATGTTTCTTTTGAGTGACATCCCAAGACAGAAGCAATGTAGGCAAAGGTGGATAAGTCAGATTAGAACAAGTTGAATAGTTTCTATTCAACAAAGTAAACAATCAATAGACCATAGAGAGAACTCATGATCTGAGAGAAAAGAATTATACATGATTCATCTAATGAATGTTTATTATCCAGAATATATAAGGGTCTATAGAAACTCAACAAGACGGTACAACTGAAGATGAATAGAAGGCTTGACTAGATATATTTCCAAAGAAGAAATTTAAATAACCAGCAAATACCATAAGTTTGCATGTAAGGAAGAAACATAGTGTTGGATATAGTATTCATTACTGTCCATGGCTGCAAAGGTCTACTGGGAGTTTGGGGACATAACTCATTAACTGAGGGGCTCTTTTGTTTCTTTTACACATTCAGCAGTGGAAGCCACAGCAACAGAACATTTGATTGACCTAAAATATCCCACCCCAAAAATATGCCACCATATTCTCTCACACCGTTCTTCACCTTTCTCATACCCCAGTAACTGAATCCAGGCAATGAGGAGGATGAGTAATTGGGCACCTACTCAGAGCACAGTCTTCTCTAGCATGTTCAGACAGGTGCATATTGCCTTTGGTGTTCAATAGATGCAAGGGAGTCCTTGAACCCATCTTGAATCATCCTTGTGTTAAAGTACCCGAGGCTGGGAAGAGGAGTAGAGGAATCTAGGGATTTAAACAAGGTACACTCACTTTCCACTGTGAATGGTACAGCTGATGCTCTCAACACAGGCAAATGAACTCAAATTGCTTTCAGCTAACGCAATGTCATATTGAGTTGAACTTGTGACTCAGCAGCCTCAATTACATTGGTTTCTAGCTGGGACCCTGGTGTCTGTGGCTTTTGGCTGGCTTAGGCTTGATGTGTTAGCCTCCCTGGAGGAGTCTACATTAACCTGAATAATCATTCCTCATTTAGTACCTTAATACTTCCTACATCTTCATTTGATTTGCACATACAAACTGGGGGAATTTTCCAAGGTGGCAGAGCTGACAGCTAACATTTGTCTAGATTTCAGGGGACCCATTTTTCATTCTGCTGTGGGTCACGTACATCATTATTGTGAACACAATCCAAGCCTGTAACACTCTGGGTCCTAATCAATGATTCATTTATGGTTTTCCATGAGAGTTTCTCTGGCTTAGGGAAACATTCCTTATACCACTCAGTGCCTACTGTAAACAATGAGAAAAACCAGAATGGGATCTGTCTCCAAGGGACAGAGAGCAGTGGGGTTGACCAGAAAGACAATAGCTCTTCAGTTCTTCCTTAACTTGATTTAGATAACCCAATTCTACAAGTCCCCAACCAGCCAGCTAAAGGTCTGTCAATCTTTCTGGTTTTTGTACATTTTGATGACAAATCTCCATCCTTTTTATGCTAAGTGAAGATGTGGGTTTTAGCAAAAGTTACCTGAAAAGAGAGATCCCTCAGGCCTCTGCTCCCAGGAAAATATCTTTATTTTACACCACAACAGGATGAAATTGGAACTAACCACAATATCTGTAATGAAATCCCACAGCTAAGGAGTTATAGCAGACTAATATTGTATTATAGAAGTAGCTATCTCTGAACTTATTTCCTATCATGTGACCTGCAACTCCCTTTCCAGTACCTTCTCACTGAGAGACAGCAAAGTGAAGGGCAATGTGTCACTTAGTTGAACATATCTTTTGATCAGCGTGTTTGATTTTGTTGAATCACGTTCATCAGATGACTAGATGGTCATCCTTTTCTTCCAGGAAATCCCATTTCTGCCAGCGTCTGTTGTCATTGCTGAAAGTGTCTAAACGCTGAATGTTCAAAAAGATCTTAAGGATTGGGGATAGGTGAATATAGATGGGGTGAATGAGAGAAGGGGATGCAAGTTTAAGTGGGAAGAAGAATGGAAAGCTAGGGGAGGGGAGAGGCATAGGGAAAAGGAGAGAGAGAACTAACACAGAGGATGCTTTAAACAGCCACATAGAAACCTACCATAGTATAAGACACACATTCACCCCCCTCTCTCTGTGTGTGTGCGTGTGAGTGTGTGTGTGTGTGTGTGGTGTGGTGTGTGTGAGTGTGTGTGTGTTGCCCTTTCCAGAAGCCATAGATTGCCAAATAAAAATACAGGTATAAAATATCTATCTCCACTGAAGTTACTGGTCAAGGACCCCTAATAGAGTATAGGCATTGTCATTACTCTCGGTTACCTATCAGAACTTGATGGTAAGACTGTACACTTTGGTCACAAGACATGATGAATCAAGTTGATAATGACTATCTAAGGGAGTAAAGTCATTCACAGTCTTACCTTGCTGACAATCCTGGGAGCTACAATAATAGCCAAGAACTGGTGTAATCAGATATGCCCACTGGGGTAACCAATGACTCCATTGGATTTAAGAAGATTATACTAATTGTTATCATAGTAATAACATTGATTTAGGAATACATTTAATTAAGGAAGAAAAAGATCTCAACACTCCTATAAGATACCAATTAAGATTTATTTATTTATTTTGTGTATGCAAGTAACTGTGCAGTCTTCAAACACACCAGAAGAGGGCATCAGATCCCATTACAGATGATTGTGAGCCACTATGTGGTTGCTAGGAATTGAACTCAGGATCTCTAGAAGAGCAGTCAGTGCTCTTAACTGCAGAGCCATCTCTCCAGCTCCAGGATACTGATTGAAAGAGTAAAGGAAGATATAAATGAAGTAGAAAATATATGCTCACGGGCTGGAAGAATTAATACTATTAAGATGCCCATATTACTTTAAGCAATATGGATATTTAAGCATTTGACATAATCTCTTCCAAAATTCTGTTATTTTTAAAAATAAAAACAAAAATACTAATTCTAAAATTTAGAATTATAAAAGGACATAAAAGGCCAGGGGACACCAAAATAATATTCAGAAAGCCAAACCAAACTGGAGGTATATATTTTCAGATTTCAAACCATGTTATAAAGCAATAATAACCAAAATGGCATGGTATTTGACTAAAGACAGATATATAGGCCAAAGGAAATCATATACTATCAGTTAATTTTTGACACGGCTTCAAAGAAGACACAACAGGGAGAAGGAAGCTATAAATCCACATGAAGAAGACTGGACTCTTATATCATATATTCAAATCAGCCCAATTATATAAAAGACTTGAAACCATAAATACTTTAGTAAGCATTTTTTATTATCTCACTAAAGTTAGAGGCAACAGAAATAAAACCTAGCAAGCAATACTGCATAAAAACTTCTAACAGCAAAGAAAGATTCCTAGACTTTGGAGATAAATACCTTCCCTCTGTTATTCTTGGCAGACATATTCATCTGTGATGGCTTCTCTTTTTATTTTCTTAAGATTCAAAGGTGAAAAGTTTTTGATCTGACTATCTTTAAAATGTTTAGCTTCTTTTGTGTTTTCAAAAAGTATCATGTCCTAAAGAAAGATAAAATTACCTCCAGCTTTGGTTTTTATATTTAGCCTGTGATTCTCATTATTATTCATCTATAATATGTGTTGACAGATAATGACAATAATTTTATATGTGACAAAATATTGTCTTGGACATGCTTAGTTGTATTAGTTTGTTTGCTTTTCATGGGGATATACGGCTAGTCCATCAATATTTCCCAAGATTTCTCTCCTACGGAATGCCATGGATTTGTCACTGATCATAAATGTTCAGATCTATTTCTGCTATTTCTATTTATCAGAATACCTAACCATTTACAAAATGTTACATTGTTTTAATCAGTGTGGCTTTTCATTTTTCTCAAAAATTAGGATCAGTTGCCCTTCATGAGCTTATAAAAATGTCCAGGCCATGCTAATTCCCTTACTTTTCCACATAGATTTTTATAATCACTTTCTGATCTCTACAAAGGCCTGCTGGTATTTTCAATAGGGTTACATTGAATTTATAGATCTGCAGATGTATCTCAGCATTTATTTAGGGCTTCCTTGATAGCTTTCATTAATGTTTTATTACCCAGCATACAAATCTTGGGAAGTGTTTTCTTAGTGTGTCATGTTTATGATGCTGTAGTAAGTGGAGCCTTTTAATCTATATTTTCAAGTATTCTTCTATAGTAGAAGGAAATATCATTTTTTAAAAATTAAATTTCTAAGTTCATTTATATAATTCTAGTATCATTTCTGTGCATGCTTTGTGGTTTCCTCATGGAGACCCATGTGCTAATGAACAGTTCCCTTGTTTCTTTTCTAATTTGAATAATCCTTTCTGTTCCTCTTTTCTTTGTCCCTCTCTGCCCCTCTATCTCCCTCTTCCTCTCCCTCTCCTTTTCCTCATTCTCTCCTCCCTTCCTCTTTCTTCCCTTTCCCTCCTCTCAGTTCTCTTTTCCCCCTCCCTTTCTCTCCCCTCCTCCCCTTTCCTTTCCTTTCCTTTCCTTTCCTTTCCTTTCCTTTCCTTTCCTGTCCTGTCCTGTCCTGTCCTGTCCTGTCCTGTCCTGTCCTGTCCTGTCCTGTCCTTTTTCCTTTCCTGTCCTGTCCTGTCCTTTTTCCTTTCCTTTCCTTTCCTTTCCTTTCCTTTCCTTTCCTTTCCTTTCCTTTCCTTTCCTTTCCTTTCCTTTCCTTTCCTTTTTCCTTTCCTTTCCTTTCCTTTCCTTTCCTTTCCTTTCCTTTCCTTTCCTTTCCTTTCCTTTCCTTTCCTCTCTCCATCATTTCTCTAGATGGGGACCTCCAGTGCAAAGCAGTCAAACAGTGTTGGGGATGCATGCATGCCTTGTCTGTCTTGTCACTGATCCTAATGATAAAAAAACTAACATTCCTTCTCTCAGCTATAGACCTCTTTCTTTAAATGGAATACTTCCTCATGGATACAACAAGGATTTTATGGTTCTTCTGTGGTTTATGGTGATGTGCAAGTCTTCTGTATCTTCAATAATTTTCTATCAGTTTGTTCTGCAATTATTAAAAGGAGAGATAAGAAATTCCCATCACAGGTAGGCATGGATTCACTTAGACCTTTTCCTCCCTATAATTCTGTTCAACTTTTCAATGCTGTTATTGTGGGATAAATATTTGAATTTATGTTCTCTGGATGTGTTGAGGTCTTACCATTGGGATGACCTCTTTACCCTGACCTGCTTTTTCCCCCTTGACCCATGAATACATTCTATATTGTTTCTCATCCTTTTATTATTGATATATTTGTATCTTTATATTTAAAGTGAATTTTCTGTTGGCAGTGGATGGAGACTTTATTTTTTTCCAGGCTGACAATTCAGCTTTGTGATGGGTATGATTAGATCATTTTCATTTAATATACTTACTGAACAGCGTTATTGTGAAAATAACTTTAAAGTACTATTGGGAGACCCAAATTAAGTTTTTAATAATGCACAGGCTATTGTATTATTGGACTGGAAAATTCAATATTACATGGAAGACAGTTACTCTTAGTGTGATATCTAATTTGGTCCTTAGAAAACAAAATCAGTATTTTGAAATAGATGAATTGGAGTAGCTTTTTTCATAATTTTAAGTACATATGTTGACCTGTAAAGGAAATATGATATGGAAAAATAACCACTTTGAAATATCTAACAAAAACAGAAAAGTAGCAATACTGAAGGGAAAATGGTCTAATAAACACTAAGACATAGTACAAATGAATACTAATTGAATAGTGTGCTGCTATTATCAAACAAGAAAACACACCAGGAAAAGAGGTAATGGAGAGATGGAACTGATCTTCATCCCACACTTCCTCTGTGAGAAGGGTGGCATTTGGCATCAGTGTAGCAATGATAGAGTTTTGAGGCACATGGTGTTCATGCTATTCTGAAAACTTTAAGATGACAGTTCATTAAATATTTTCTTTACATTCAACATTGAAGTAATCAAAATAAGATAAAAGTGTAAACATAAAATACCAAGCAAAAATATGATAACACTTTAAAAATAGCCTTGAAAACTTCAGGCTTTTATATACAGAACAAGAAATCAAGTTTTAAACAGAATCAACAGTTTTGGAGACATGAAAAAAATAGACTGCAGTTGCAGTCAACCATTTGTTGAAAATGATACAAAAGCACTAGGCACTTGATGCAGAATAGTGTTCACAGCAGATAGGGCTGGAGAATTATACTTGCACATGCCAAAAAGAAGGAAGCACCTTCTTCATAAAAAAGTATATCAAAAAGACACTATAGGCTTAAGTATAAAGTGAAAAATTATGGAACGTCCAAACAAATAAAACCAATATGATGTAGGCTTTCTATATAAATATTTAAATATATTCTATATATAATATGTAGAAATATACATTTATATAGAAATATATAGAATATGTAAAAAGCATGATCCTTAATAATATTGATAGATTGGAATTTATTAAAATTAAAAAAATATTTCTCCCCCAAAACATAGTTTAGTTGAATGAAACCAAGTACATAAACTGGCAGAAAACATTTACAAGCACATACTTGATGAATTGAAAGTATGTGAAGGACTTGTAAATTTCAGAGAGGGAAACATTCAGCACAATTAACAAAAGAGCCAAGGATCTGAAGTTTACTGAAGAAGATATGGCAGGGGAAAGTAAGTAAGAGGAAAGATGTTCTCTGTCACTCACACAGGGAGATGGAGAGGCACAGAGATACAGCTGTCAGACTGACCTTGTCCAGAACAGCTGATGAGAGTACTTCCTGATAAGTAACTCCATTAGGTTCTCAAGGTCAATCGGAGCAGCCCAAACTTCTGTACATACCTTTCTTTTTTTAATAAAAAGAAGAGTTTCTCCTCTTTATCTTTTGAGACACTTGACACCCTTATACAGTACAGTGTGATTACATTAACCCATATCACTGTCTTTTACCCTCCACTTTTCTCTCAGAAACTTTTCTTCTTTCTGACTAGCTCCCCTCCCACCTTCATGATTTTTTTTTGACCCAGTGAGTTTAGTTAGGGTTGCTGGCATTTGCATAGATGGGGACTATTTGCTTAAGTACGGGCAACTCATCAGTGGCTATACCACTGGAGAAAATGTCAACATCTCCTGATGCAACCATTAGCTGTCAGTAGCACCTCTGGAAGGATTAGGTTAGTGTCTCATCCAGGATGAAGTGTCAAAGGTTCCAGCCTTGAGTATATCTGGCATAACTATGCATAGCTTCTGGATGTTCATGGTTGCAATGACCATCCATGTCTCTGTGTCATATCTGAATGACAATATTTCATAGTGCTCCTCCCCATCTTCTGGCTCCTGTTGTTTCTGCCCCTTCTTTAACAATGCTTTTTGGACCTCAGAGAAGCTAATAAAGAAACTCCCCTTATGGATGAGCATTCAATAATTTTGATAGCAATGTAAAATAGTGCGAACACTTAGGAAGGCAGATTAGTTACTTCTTATAAAGTCAAATATACTCACTGTATGACCCAAAAAGCAAACACACTTTCAGTATCTTCCTATCTGATTCTAAAATTTAATTATGCACACACAAACATTTCCATATAAAGACTTAGTATCATTTATTTGTATTTACTCCAAACCAGAGTAATCAAACTCTTTTTTGAATAGACAAGCAGACATATGAACATACAGTATGGCTCTACACAATGATAGAAAGGAAAGAGAGAGTAAACCACCCACAAAGCAAATGAATATGAAATCCACACTTCTGTGAGAAAGAAGAGAGCCTGAACATTCAGGTCAGGGATAGAGGGTTCAATACATAAAGTTGAGGAGATTTTTGGCTGATGAGACATTTTATCTGATACCCTCTGCTTGTCAGAACCCATACATACAATAACTATGGTACAAACAGTGTCTGAAAGTGTTTTTTTTTTAAATATCAATTGGAAAATTGAGAGATTCCAGGATAGAAATTAGTATGTGGCCAAATATCTAAAGATGTCACAAATCCATGAGGTTGGCCTTACCAAAGGGGTGAACAAGTGGTGTCGATCTAAGTAAGTCAGCCTATGAACAAAAGACTTGACTTTTCTACTTAACAGCATTGCCTCCAACAGGATACTGCTGTGCAGTTGTACACACTTATACTGTAATAAAACAATTAAATACGTGAATGAAAGATGCTGGGGGACAGGTTCCTTCTCATTAATGTGGGATTTTGCAGATTAGCAAGGAAGGATTCTGTGGTACTGAACTGTAGTTGAAGGTATGCTATGAGCTCATGTTTAGCTTAATGTAGTTATAGACGACTGCATGTAGAATAATTAGAGGTATCTGTACACATACACACACACACACACACACACACAACTACACACACACTTGTTTTATCAGCTGAGAAGGGCACTAAGTATTTGTATGCTTATCTGTACACACACACACACACATGCACACACACTTGTTTTATCAGCTGAGAAGGGTCTAGAAGCAATGATGTTCTAATAGAAATGAACACATCTGGAAATCAGACCTTGGCTTTTCTAATGAGAAAGGAGAAATAATTGAACTTGAGACTGGGGTAAGATAGATAGATGAAGATATAAGCCTGAAGCATCTTAATATAAGTAGAAAATGAAGAAATGCTTATAAAGCAAGGAAACACACACTGTCAGGGATATACAGAAGGGACACAGAAGCCAGCTGAAAGAGTTCACAAAGGCCCAGTATATCCAACCATATCAAAACCCTCTTCTAGTAGAGGACTTTATTAGCTGGAACAACAAAATAAGTAAAGTCATGTTAAATTATAAACAAAAGCATAACATAAATGTTCACAAGTCCACATTGACATAAACAAATCATTGTGTAAACCAACATTTGCATAAATGGGATAACTGACAAGCTAAGAGTGTAGGAGAATTCCCAGTAAGTCACAAAGATCCTCCTTCCTCTCCAAACACAGGTGCTAAAAATCAAATTCCTAAGTGTGGACTACAGGTAGTAATTTCTTCCAAATAATCCACTAAGGGGGAAGCAGAGTTATTGTTAGTGGAAGAGCCTGAACTTCTCTGCTAGGTGCTATGTTCCCAAGGTCATCTGTCGTTGCCCATCCGACAGCGGAAATAAGGAAGGACAACGAGCTCTTCTTCAGTTTATTCAGGAACCTTGTACTATCTCTCTCTCCCTGCCCTCCGGACTCTTCCTTAAATGCCTACTCAGATCCAATTGCTCAATGCTACGTGGTAAGTGCCAATAGGCTCACATAATGTGGAAGCCAGCCAGCGAGCAAGCAATCCTTATAAGGCTTGTTTATCGGGCTGCAAGCAAAGCCTGGCACCATGCCAGGCGCCATCTTGGGGAGCGACTCTCCACAAACATCAGTAATAATAACTCACATTTACAGTGAGTCTGCTCCATAGACATTCTGAAAAGGGTACTTAACGTCTGCAGTCTTCCATAGTCTAATCACCGGAAATATATTTGACCAGCCCCAACTTGAAGGATGGGGTATAAAGTAACTGACTTTTTTTTTTTTTTTTTTTTTTCTGAAATTGTCAAGGTCATTCAAAAAGAAAGTCTAGGAACCTGTCGCATCTCTATGGAGGCATGACTGAATGTAATGCGGAAGGGTCATGGAGCAGAGTAGTTACTAGGTAGAATTGAGGGGAATGTAAGTAAATTAGACTATAGTCAATGGATCACAGTTATTTAGTCATCAATAAAGCCAAAGCAAAATAAGATATTAATAGTAGGGAAAACTGGTGTGGGTGGAGGCAGGAACTTGATTCGCTATTCATTTTTCCTTAAAGTTTAAAACTATTCCAATTGGAAAGTCTATTGAGAATTTAGAATGGTAAATTTCATAAATAGTGAAAATAAATACCTTTAACACCCTAAAAGTGAGGATTAATTTCTTTAACGCTAAAATAATCTATAAACATCAATAACTTAATAGAAATAGAGTTCAGGAGTAACTACTTAACATAAATGTAAATTGCAAAGGACCTTTGAACATATAAAATATTGACCAGTATTATTCATAATAAGGAAAATGTAAATTGGGCTACCTGTGACACCATTTCTCACTGATCATGTGATTTGAGTCCAAAAGCTTACTTAATTGGGAATCAGGAAAGATGTTGAACTCTTTCCTATCTCTAGGGGAACAGAAATAGATACACATTCATTCAGTGGATAGAGAATTGAGCATGCATATCCTTGTGAGTAACACACACATGCACACGCGCACACACACACACACACACACACTCACACATGCACGCGCACACACCCTTCTGTGCTAGACAGTTCTATGTCAACTTAAGATAAGCAAGATTCATTTTGGAAGAGGGAATCTCAATTGAGATTACTAGATTGGCCTCTAGGCAACCCTGTGGTGAATTTTCTTTACTAATAATAGATGTAGGATTGCCTATATCACTGTAGGCAGTGCCACCCTGGGCTGGTGGTCTTAGTGCTATAAGAAAGCAGGCTGAGAAAGCCATGAGGAGCAAGTAAAAGCATCCTTCTATGGCTTCTGCTTTAGTTTCTGCCTCCAAGTTTTTGCCTTGTGTTCCTACCCTGACTTCCCTAGAAGATGAACTATAAACTGTAAGATGAAATAAATTATTTTCTACTCAAGTTGCTTCTGTTCATGGTGTTTTATCCCAATAATAGAGATTCTAATATCATTAAACTAGCAATCTGTATATCTGAAAATATGGCCTATTGAAATACTAATGTATATGTACAAAGATATCCACACAGGAAGAATCATTGCAGTATTATTCATAAATATCCAGTTCTTTTTAAAAGCTAGCTATCAGCTATGCAGGGGCTTGTTTAAAATGGCACATATATGAAATAGAAAAAAAATACAATATAACTATTAAAACTAATTAGGGTGACCTCAGGGTTCTGATATAACAATTGTCAAGACAAAATGTTAGGCAAAAGAAAGTTCGGAATATTATGTACCTAATAATAATTCTTCTTAGTACACAAAACAGCAATTGAATGGAAAATTGTATCTTTAGAAGAACTGGATAATTTAGAAACCACAATCAGAAAACAAAAGGTGTTCTTAGTAATCAAACACGATTGCAGAAGTACAAAACAGAATTGCACTTTGAATAACAAGAACAAGGCTGAAGCCCGAGCTGGCCTTTGATAATGTTATGTTTCTGAATATAAAGTAAATTAAAACTGAAATTGAAAGCTAAGGATTCGAAAGGACATTGTAGTGGGTCTGATACATGGGAGAGAGTTAAAAGGAACACTGGAAAAGGCAAATGGGGAGAGAATAATAAACGACAAAGGAAAGAAGAAAGTGCCTGGGACTGGGGAAGTAACTGACAGGCCCTGCTGGAAGTATTGGGTATGGAGGGCAAAAGTTCTCACTGAGAGAAGGTTTAATGAAGTTTCTGAACTCCAAGGAGGAAGAGAAAGTCCTTCAACTTCCCAGAGAAAAAGGAAGCCTTGAACTTCCCAGAGACTAACAAAGAACACGTATCAAATGGACCTAGATGTCCCAAGTTCATCAATAGATTCTATAGCATAAGGGAGAAAATCCTTGATTGCTTTGATCTGGAAAGTCTCCATTGACTGAAAGTGCCAGTCAATGTAAGGATGGCATCAAGATAATCCAGAAAATGTGCATTACACACAGAAATGTCCAGGAGTTTGTTCCCTGTCTTCCCCAGAAAGAAATAAAGAAGAAAACACAGAAACTCAAAATGAGAGATCTGCTGTAGTGCCATCCTAGAGGATAGTTATGGAAAAAATGACATGGCACGTTTCCACACAGAGCTCTCTCTATGGGGAAAGGGAGTTTCATTCGGTCAACAGCCTGAGCAGGGTAGTTAACGATGATCTATTAGTCAGACATGAAAAGGAGCTGACGACATCTTGGGAAGAAATGGAACACTGCCCAAGAAAAACATGGTCTTATCATTAGAAGCAATTAGAAACGAAGCATGTTATGCAACAACCTGGAGGAGGTGAGCAAGAGGAAATGGTGAAGATAGGGCACGCAGTATTGTTTTTTCTTCCTGAGAAGTCTTCCTGAATGACAAAGGGGAAGATATATTTTTAAGGTGAAAAAGATCTGTAGTATTGGGATCTCTAATTTTCAATATTTACATATTCATAATGTACTGAATGATGTTCACTTATTTTTGAGTCATCATATGAATAATTACTAACACAAATATTTTGGGATAAAAAATAAATTTATTCAAATTAATTGTATGAAAATGCAAGAGAGAAATAAATATTCATTTCTTCTCTCTATATTGATGGGAGTAGTTCATGTCTACAGTTGAGAGTGATAAAATAAAAATTTGATTATTTTATTAAGGGCAAGTTTTTTTTAGACTAAAATTAATACTATCTGATTAGGACATAAAAAAAAAAGTGCCTGACATTGTGGTACCATTAGAAATGCTAAAGGTAAGAGAGCAATGTGTGGGTGGATGTCTTCGTTAGGGTTTTACTGCTGAGACCAGACACCATGACCAAACCAACTCTTAGGACAACATTTAATTGGGGATGGCTTACATGTTTGGAGGTTCAGTCCATTATCATCGAGGCTGGAACATGGCAGCATCCAGGCAAGCATGGTGCAGGAGCTGAGAGTTCTGAAGGCTGCTAGCAGTGTATTGACTTCCAGGTAGCTAAGATGGGATCTTATAGCCCACACCCACAGTGACACACCTACTCCAACAGGGCCACACATTTTAATCATGTCACTCCCTGGGCCAAGCATATACAAACCATCACAATGGGTCAACTCAAGGAAAAAGAGCTTCTATGCTTGGGGTTAAGGGGTACAATTATGTGCCACCTTCTGTAGTGTTTCTACTGCATAGTGTGAAATCTCATAACAATATATTTTATGTAGTAACACAAAAGATTATATATATAATATATATATGTAATATAATATATATATTTTTAATATATATATATATATATATATATATATATATTTTATATATCAAAGATCACCGAACTATTAGAAAGTAAGGCTATAATTAGATGAGTTAGAGTTATTATAAATCTTCACCCCACCCCTATACCAAAGAAATTTGGCCAATGTGGTCCAAAGTTGAAAGAGAAAACCTGGATTCTGTTCTTGGTCTTGACAACAACTCCTTTTGGCCATATATTTCTTCTCTTTGACCTCAAGTAAAAGTCAAAGGGAGGCCTGAGCTGGGCCACATGCTTTATTTTGTTTTGAGATAGGGACTCATATATTTCAGACTGGTATTGAATTCACTGTGTGGTCTTCAAGTCTGATCTCCTGCCTCCACTTCCCAAGTGCTGGGACTATAGACATGTACCACAGCCACCACACCCAATTTTATGTAGTATTTGGGATCAAACCTATGGTTTGGTATATATGTGAATGATAGATAGATAGAGATAGATAGATAGATAGATAGATAGATAGATAGAAGAAATAGATAGATAGAGCACTCTACCAGTGAATTACATTCATAGGCAGAACTAGGTAATCTTTAAGAGCTTCTCAGCTCCAGCTTTCTAATATACTGACTTGAATTTCATTTATGTTATATTTTAATGAAATTTCTATCCTAGTAAAGGAACTATGCCCCTTAGGTCTCTATGGTTTTGTGTTATGAAGGCATTTGCACATGGCCTGCCTTTCATGATTACTTCTGTGGTAAGATATGGCTCAGTATGCTGGAAGATAATTCCACTTCTGGGTGAGCGCTCATTTCTGATGGATAAGGTGTGAACTTAGGCACTTAGAGTGGAAGACAGTGTAGCCTGCAACTCTCACACTGACTGCAGAAAGGTACTTAGGTCTCACACCATTAGTATTGCAGAAAGTCAGTCACAGAAAGTAGAACAGAAAGGAATGTGGAATAGACACGAAGCTAGAATCAGGTTCTCTGAATGACAGGCATGAGCAGGGGTGGATGCAGACTTTCTGGAGAGAAATTCCTCTTTCTGTTGGAAAGAAGATTTGGAAGAGAACACCTCACTGTTCTTTCAGTCTGAAGAGAAGCAGGACCCAGTTCCTGTGGGAAGGAATTCTTGAGCTGTCCCAGCAGAAGTGCTCAGCAGGAGTGCTGAAAAGAGCAAAAGCTTTGGTCCTTTGTCCTGTGCCTCTGATATTAGTTTCTGGGGATGCTGCAGCAGAAAACCAAAAAACTGGGTGGTGGTAGGGTCTTGTGGGACAGGAATTTATCCTCTCATGGTCCTGGACACCATGAGTGGGAGGTAGGGGAATAACAGGATTCCTTCTGAGGCTTGGGGGAGAATAGAGTCTTCCATGGGTCCTCGAAACCCTTGGTGGCACTCTTTGATGTTCTTAGTCTTATAGCATCTCCCTGATCCTGGCCTTCCCATTCCCACTGTGTTCCAGTATATGCATCCTATCTCCCCACGGCATAATGATTTCAGTCCTTATGGGTTAGGAGCCCACCCTACGCTTCTATGACCTCAACTATACCTGCCAAAGCCATGGTTCCTAATAAGAACACATTCTGGGATACCAGGGGTTAGTACATTTCAAAGAGACATTGGGGAAGCATAAATTAATCATAATTAAGCTGAAGGCTAGAGCTCTTCCTCCTCTAAAGAACATGGACTTTTGGAGGAAGAGTATTAAGGTCAGAAATCATGGCTTCCACTTTATGACTTATTGTGTAGAAAATGGTATGAGGCAGGTGGTTGAAGGGAAGGGACAGGTGAGCACAGTAGCTAGTGATGAGGCCCATGGTAAAGAGACTGGGTTCCAATCAACTGGAAGGGGCAGGGGAAACTGCTGTTGGACACATCAGTCAGGGGAATGGTTGACCCTTCCTTCCTCCTAGTTATGAATATATTAATACTATATAAATACTCCCAACTTTACATTGATTTTCCCCACTCAAGGTTCTGTCAGTTGATTTTGGAAGCAAGCCTCTTTCATACTAGGTTCCCATCCACACCAAGACCTCCCAGTTCTGGGAGCTGAAATATTTGCTTTGCTCGCATCACAGGGATAGTTCTTCGTGGGCCTGAATGGATTTCCTCATCCAAAGTGAATTTTCACACAGCAGAAGTGTGAGAGAGATAGCCTAGCCTAGCTGACACAGAATAGATAGAGTCCCATCCAGGCAAGGAGTAAAGAGAACCAATGTCCAATCAGTAACATTTCAGTTTTCATTTTTCTTTTTTAAATAGCAGAAATTAACTCTTTCTCAGGATCTTGAGATGTTCACATTCTGGTGTGTTCCTTTACTGTAACCCCCAGAAGCCACCTCTGCTCTCCACCCTGAAGCTAAGTTACTCTCTCCAAGCCAAGGAAACCAAGGCATGTATATTAGACTTCAGAATAGGGCTTTCTGTGCCCTTGAATCAGAAGTTAAAATAAAGAAAGATTCAATTCAGCAGAATACAAGAATACAACCAGCTACACGAAACTCAATATGAAGTCATAAAATATCCTACATTTAGGTGAGAAAAAAACTGCACAAGATGGGGAGATGAAAACTTAATAACACTTCATGTGAGAAAATCTGGGTGTTCCAACTTATCATAAATAAAACAGAAGCCAATCACGAGACAGCTTTCACAGTATCCAAGCTAAGCCTGTAACGTATATTATATTATACATGTACCTCTGTGTGTTCCTTATTTTAAACGCAGAGCATATTTTTGTTCAAGAAGATTCTAACAGTGGTTACAGCAAAGTGGAAAGTGGGGGTGGGAGGGGCTCTCTACTCATTACTCTTTTCATATATATGACTTTTTTTTAACTATGAGTGTATTATTTTTATATTATAAACATTGTTTAAATTGAAAGAAAATGTAAGCAAGGTGATAGAAATCCTGCTGGGTCTGGATCAAACTGTCATCAGTCCGGGGTGTGCTGTGTTATTATTTTTATTACAATAACACAATATGACACCATAGCAGAATGTTCAAAATGCATCCTCAGAGCTGCCGTCACAGCAAAGACACAATTCTGTGACTGGCTTTATCTTTTGACTAAAGCAGTGCTAAGGCTCGCTGGCTCTGAAATCAAATTATTTAGGCTCTAGTTCTGAGACCACATGAAATTACTCACCTTCCTTCAGCTCGGTTCACCACAATAGAAATGGCAGTGCTATCCACCTTATGGTGGATATTATGGTGATTCAAAGAGGGAATCGTGAATGGACCTTGAGTAGAGTCTAGGGTGTAGTTAGTGTTCTCTGTAAATGTTAGTTATTAGCAAATAACACTGAGGTTGTTACTAGCGCATCCCCAGGTATCCATGTAGGTTATCATTCCTGTGATGATGCATTATGCCCCATAGTATGGACCTATTATAATTTAACAAACCAATTTCCTGTTATTTGGTGTAAAGTTTAACTAGTTAGTCTCTCTGTCTCTTTCTCTGTCTCTCTGTCTCTCTCTGTCTCTGTCCCCCCCCTTGTGTGTGTGTGTATGTGTGTGTGATAGTTACTTTTCTAATTGTTAAGAGAAAATATAAACTTAAAGCTGGATTTATTTTATCTGATGGTTTCAGGAGGTCCAGTTCCTGGTTGCTTGACTCCAATGTTTCTGGCTCTGTTTTGACACAGATCATCAAGACAGTGAAGGCTGTTCACTCCATGGCTCACAGGACGCAGGGTGGAGGAAGGGGTCTGAACATAGACATAAGGTCTATGTTCAGAAATGTGCCCTCTTTCCTTAGTGTTGAGTGACATCCAGCTAGTCACCTCCCTAAGTATCACTACCTGCCAAATTAGTGCTACCAGCTGGGGACTAGGCACCTGAAACACAGTCCTGTGAGGAGCTCTGAATATTCAAACCAAAACACTGTGTGAGTTACCATAAAGTCGGCTTGAAACACTGCTTCATGGGACTTACTGTATGTGAAATCACCCAGGGGTCCTGTTAGAATCAACATTCCAATTCAGGGTGTCTAGCGTGGTATCTGAGACCCTGCATTCTGGAAGTCCCCAGATGATGCTATGCTACAGGTCATGTACCACACTTCAAAGGAACGACTTATAAACATCTGCTGAAAACAGAAGAATTGAGAGGGGCTTAAAACTCTCACCAGAAAAATGGAGTAATTGCCCCAGGTATGATGAGATGTATTCTCAATACCTTCAGATCTCTGGAATTTTTTCACATAAAGCCCAATTCCTGAAAACTTTAAAATTCAGGCTAGTAAATATATCTTTGGAAAAGTTGAATTACCCTCCATATAGGGAAAATGTTCTCACAGGTCCTGTTTTAAGCTACATTCCTGTGAGCTAGCACCATTGGCTTGGACAGTCACCACAGCACAGAGTTACATCCCTTCAGCAAGGCAAAAGAACGTGCAACTAAACGTCCCTAGCATACAGTGGTGACTTGAAGGATATTTTCTAAGTACATCAAGAGACATTGACTTCCTCAGTGTTGCCAAGGAGAGGCCCTTGAGCTTCCATGGTATTCTTCATGCCCATCTTGGACTTTATTTTGTGTTCTTCACATAGAAGGTATGATGAGAGCCTGTCTGGTGCTGAACCACCCTGCCCATGGGTTCTTCCCACTGCCAGACTCTTGCAGTCTGCCTGCAGCCACACAGCTTTCTAACTCTAGCTTCTTGGCTCTTGATGTCTCTATGAACTTGCGGCATGTTGACTGCCAAGGCAGCAGACTTCACTGACAGATTTTTGCTCACCACGTGGCCAGGAAGGATCTGGGCATGTCCTTCAATGGGATATAGACATCCTGTCCTCCTGCTGGCAGAAATCAGTGGCACCTAAGTTTGTTCCTCTCTTCAAGGTGCGGGCCTGGCTCTCCACCCGTAGAGCAGGAACAGCTGTGGATCTGTGGGAAAGGAAGAGTGCTGGTTTCCTGTCCCAGTTTTGCTTGAAAACTGAGTGGTACCAGGGTCCTTAGGTGGCTTCTGAAGGGCAAAGTAAAGAAGGAAGGCACACGAGGGGATATAACAGGACTTCTGGGGTAATGCAGTTTCCCAGTGGGCAAGTGCTCATGCAACCAGCAGGGGAGGAGGCACTGTGATCACTGAAGTATCTAGCTGGGCTACAGGAGTGAGCTCCTGGCCATTGATACCAACCTTAACCTGAGAAACCAATTCTTACACCAATGCCAGAACCATCTTGCTCATTCTCAGCCCAAGACAAAATGTGTTAGGCACAGCTTTTTCTGGTGTATTGTTGTTGTTGGTTTCTTTTGGTTGGTTTTGCTATAAAAGAAGGTAGGGACAAGATTGAACTGATGTCATTCGCAGTAATGCTGACTCTGAATGGAGGCAGCAGAAATATCACAGAGCCCAGATCTCCATTTGAGGGCACTATCTTAGCGTCATGTAATACAACACATTCCTCCTCCCAGCTACCCAGAGTTTGCACAGATTGCATAGATTAAGGACTTAGTCCCACAAAGCCATCTCCTAGAGTCAGTTCTCAATAATCAAGTGTGGATTTGGGAGGATGGAAGGGCATGTAGAGGACAGAGAGAGACAGGAGGTGCCGACTGGAGCTCTGTAGACCATGCTCTGGCACACCGTAAAGACCAGCCATTCCTTGTGACTATACAGTTTCACTGGGTAAGGAGGGTTCTTTTTCACTGCAAAAGTTATCATCTTTTCCCCTGTAGTATAAAAGCAGAAGGAAGTGTGCAAAGCCAAACACAAAGCAAATCAGTGGAAAGTGTTTCTTGATCACACACTGTCTTCTTCCAGCTATGCTGATACTGTGGTCAACAGTTCTATAACCCTAAGCTGAAAGCCACTCACCTTGACAGTAGGGGATAAAAATAGTTTAATGAATGAATGAGAGATGTGAGGAAAATAGCGAGGATAACATGAAGCCTTTCTCTTCAGTTTATCTATACTTGGAGAAGGAGAATGATGTGAGGAAAAGAAGATGAAGGACAATGATCCCCAGCTGACATCTAATTACTCAACCTGGCAGGATACTGAGCTGAGCCTGTGTGCTGATGCCTGTTGGCAGGGGGAACTCTGATCTGGTTTTACATGGGTCACTGATGGGAGGATGAGGAGAGGGCACATTGACATCTCATTTCATGCCCCCCCCCCAGGATGCTTCATCCTTCCTCTAGCTCTGCCTGGTCCCCCTTTGGTGATCTTACAAACACTCTTATCAGTCAATTAAATGCTTAACTTGTATAGAAGAAGAGGGGATGTAAAAATGATGGTGCATGTGCATGTCTAATAGTATTGAGTGGGATAGGCTGCATAGAGCTCTACTCAGTTGCAGAAAGAGAATAAAGCTAGAATTCCATACTGAGCTCTGAGTTGAGAAGTACCAGCCTGATCCATCTTCAATCTGTCTGGAGCTGTGTTTTATTGACTGTCCTTGCTTGCTTTTACACATGGGCTCACTTGTTTTTTCTTAACAGAAAGTTTGGACAACCTTCTAGTTCACATGGTTTCTCTGAAAGGTTTGAATTCATTGTCAAATATTCTTAAGGATTAGAGATCATGAAAGGCAAAGTCTTGCACACAGTGTGTCTGGTTTGGTTTGTGGCAGCTTCTGAAAGATTCTAGTGGGTGAAGGGTAATGCCAGACAATGGTCATACATGAGATGGGCCAGTCCCAAGGCTCTAGGAAAGATCATTTCAGAATCAATCAATTAAAAATGACCAAGGGGGCAATAAAAAGTACACTGCCTTCATTTTTAATGAACACAAAACTTGGTCACCCAAGTTTGCAGTGAATTAACTTAATGGGTATCATCTGTTGAAATGTACTGTGTTCCAAGCTACCATCCTAAGTGGTTGTTTATATACATCATCTCAAGTAATTGCCTAGCAGTCTTCTGATGTAAGTAAATGGAGTCTCTACTTCTTAAGTGAGGAAACTAAGGGATGGATATGAAGTTCCTCTGTAACCTGAGTCTATCTTTTCTGAGGCAGCACTGTATCCTCTGGTAAACTTGTAGGGAATTTTAGAGAGAGTTCTCTATTTATCATCTTATGCCCATGCATAATTGGTGTGTGCATGAATTAAAACCAGATACATTGTGGGAAATGGAGTAAGAAAAATAAATACATGGCTTAATCAATCAATCAATCAAAATGAGAACCAACCAGGAGGAGTGACAGTTCCTTCTTCTCTTGAGTCCCATCAAAGGAAGTTTCAAACAATGATCAGGGACCTTGAGTATTCCCAGTCATGTGACCCATGCACAATCTTCACATTGTATCTCTCAGATTTGAAATATTACTTTCCTCTGAATAAACTTATCTTGAGTATCTTAAAAATCTGTGTGAACTTTTCATTTCAGTCCTTTGTGTAAAAAGTCAAAAACCTAAAATCACCTGGCCCAGACCCTAATACCAGGAACAAGCTCCTGCTTGTAACCACACTATCACAGGAAGCCTCCTAGGGAGTGTGAACTTCTAAACACAGAGAAATAATGGAGCAAGTCCACTCAGATTCTATCCTCAAGTCTCTGTTTCCTTTGGGAACTCAGTAATGGCTTTGACACTTCTGCTGGGTGACTGAGGACGACCTAACTTCCTGTTTCACTGTGAAGTCCAGACAGAATCCACACATGTGGTCTTGTGTCTATAACCAGGCACAGGGCTGGAGCAGACTTCATTTGCTACTCAGAATGCCATTACACCCGTCTCTACAGCTATGGTTGTCTTGTTTGCTTTTAATACTCTATGTACCTTAACAATGTTTATGACATGGTACTAGGGAATCAATTACGAAACAGACTCAACATCTGAAACTTGTCTCAACTCTTCCTTCTGGCTAGTATATTCCTCTCAAAATACCCCTTGTACCCCAAAAGCACATGGTTAGGATTTTTAGTATAAAATGTGGTTTCTGTCCTCCAGACAGGCAAATGTCCCCTCTCAAGCTGACCTATATAGGGTTGACACCTGTGTGACTGTAAGAAGACACAACCTTGCTCTTTATAGAAGACAGGCCTAGCATCCAGCATAAGGTACAGCCCAAGCCCTGTAGGTCACTGAGTTGACACAGGCAACAAGATGTGGGAGTTCCTGACAATTACTCCAGGCAGGTAAGACAGCAGGAAAAAGTGGGGAGACAACGATGACTCCAACAGATAGAATCTTAGAATCCTTGAAGGCCGAGGGGATATGCTCTGTGAGTTCAGCATGCCAAGACATAGACAGACAGACATTGACAATGAGGCTGGGGCATGGAGCTTCCAGTATGAAGCTAAGGGACTTTGGAACTACATTTTGGGAGTAACTAAATATGGGTCTAGGGATGGGATAGGACATGGAATTGTAGGTTAGGAGGAAGAGGGGACAAAATCTGAGATCAAGATAAAAATATGAGCAATGTCAGGACCTTAGACACAGACACGGGCACAATTAATATCTGAGGACTTGGTGTCAACCTGGGCCTCCCATAGCTCAGAAGTAAATAGAACCCAAACCTAGAATTTTATTTGTTTTGTTTGTTTGTTTGTTTTTTGTTTTTTGTTTTTCGAGACAGGGTTTCTTTGTGTAGCCCTGGTTGTCCTGGAACTCACTCTGCAGACCAGGCTGGCCTTGAACTCAGAAATCTGCCTGCTTCTGCCTCCCAAGTGCTGGGATTAAAAGCATGTACCACCACTGCCCGGCCAAACTTAGGATTTTAATATGGGGTGAAGGAAATGGGTAAGGGGCCAAATGGTTCAAGGAGAACTCTGATCTGTAAAAGGGGAGTGTCTTTTTTCAATTCAGGACACTCGAAATGGAATTACACCTAAGTGATTAACCATGAGCCAACAAGCTGTAGTTCTCAGCTCCATATACAGCAGCTGCTTAGAACTCCAAGGCTGTCCCCAAGGCTGGACAGGTTGTGCCTGTCTGGGAGCCCAGCTACAGGGAAAGGCTGAGATCCAGGATGCAAGCAGGTAGCCTATCCTGCCACCTTTCTTGTGTCTGGTGTGATACCAACTGAAGATCAGCCATCTGTGGAAATCCAATAGACATATAATATGAGCATGTCAAGTAAATCAATCTCCAATTGACCTGGACCAGCCATCTCTTCTTCCTGCTTGAGTGAATGCCACTCAGGAGCTGTCTGACAGCACATGCCACAATGTCATGACCCTCCACCAGTCAACCTGGGATTCCACACTCTGTGACAGACTCTTCTTCCCCTCCCACCCCGTGGCCCCAAACTGGAGCATGTTTGGAGGATATGCATGGTCTGTCAGCAGTGAGAGCCCCTTCACAGACCCTCCAGGCCATAGGCCAAGCCCAGCCAAGTCACTATCCTTATCAAGGTTAGGAATGCTTGCTCTTTTTCCAAGAGTGAACAACCAAAGACTTGATCCTCAGGGTCTGACATGTGCCTGAAATACTGTCCTTCTTCAAGGTCTTCTCCGAGCTTCCCACACCCTAGTCAGGAAGCTGGAAGCTGAAGCCTGAACCACCAGCACTGGTCTTGAGGCTGCTGTTTCCCATTGGCTTTGGGACAATTGCACCCCCTCCCAAACACAAACATAGAACAGCAACAACAAACTCCTGCTGGACACAGGCTATGGGACATAGATTGGTCATGGCGTCTTTCCCATAAGCCTGTCCCTCAGGAACTGAGCCTTGCTGCCACAATCCAAAGAGTGTGGCTCTGGAGGTCAATGGAAGGAGGAGTGAGTGAATGAATCAATGAATAATGAAAAGAAACATCACAGAAACGAGGGTCTTCTTATTCCAGTCAGCTGAGGGGATGTGTCTACAGAGTCTTTGCTGCCAGCATGCAGACTTTTATAGAATATGGGCATGTACTGATGGCATAATGATTGGTATTATTTATAAGCCACTGCTACAAAATCATTGGGAGGACTATTGTCCTTACTGTCAGCCTTTCCTTTAACTGACTCTTGATTAAAAAAAAAAAAAAGCAAACAAACAACCAAAAACAAAAACAAAACCCCAGTGTTGACTGAGTGAGATTTAAGACCTTGTTATCTCTGGCACTGAGATCACGGGGGTCGTGACTGCAGCATGACCTCACTTGGGTAACACAGAGGTCGAGGTGCTCATGACCTCGGGGGCAAATATGATTGATTAACCACAGCTAGCTGTGGCGACAAACGGGGCCATCCACCGAGGACCGGCTGCCACACTCACTTACCATCATGAGATCCAAACTGGTTTTGCTTCAAGGTGGGCCCTGTATGTGTCAGGCCTGCATTCCCTCATCCCCTAGGACAGCGTGGCCTATTTTGACTCGGTGTCATCTACAATGTTCTTGGCCCAGAGGGGATTACCGGTGGAGCATTTCTCAAGCTTCTGGCATTTACTATCATCAATGCAGTGGAAATGGGTATCTATTTAAGCCTTTTCAATGGAAACAGCAAGCATGTGGGTCTTTGAATTTTTGTCTCCTCATTTCTTGAGTGCATTCTGGTATCATATAGCATGGGATAGTTCAGCAGAGATTTTTATTAATGCATGTGTCAGATTGTAGGGATTTAGCTTCAGGTCCAAGTAGGTGCAGTGTCTGATGGATATTCTCATAACAATGAGTCTGACTCATTTAAGGCTATATTGTGTCCTCATTAGTTCTCAAAAATGTATGCTCCCTACATTTCCCCAGAGAATGGACCTGCAATTATTTCCAGGGTAACTTTCACATCCTTATCCTGATTATTCATTTTGCCCCCCCAGGCCATGTAGAGTTCAAATCTGGCTTATTTGGGGAACAGCAGTGAGAGCGGAACAGTTAGCATTGCTTCTGTAGGACACAGAGATGAGGGAAGTATTTCAGAAGGGTTAGGATATCAGTGCTCACGGATACCCTATCTCCATGTCACAAGCCCCACCCACCATGTCTAAGGCTGTAAATAGTTAACAGGACTACTCACAAGCAATGGAAGATTATGTATGTTATGGGAACATTGGGGGGTGGGAATCACCTGCTTTAGGCTATAGATGCTCCCTTCCTCTCACCCTGTTTCTCCCTTTTGTATTGCATGGCTGCAGTTTCAAGGCTGTCCCCTCACGGAGGTAGTGTCATCTCAGGTAAACACAACACAGAACTGCTGTATCTGCTCTGCATCCTGTGTTTATGCATTCCATTTGGGCCATGACCAATTCCACATACCCTGAGGGCTTGCTGCCTACAACTAATTTCTGGAACCAATTTCTATATCAGCTGAGATTCTGCTGCAACAACAGAAATCATTTCAGGCTGACTTTAAGCAGGGAGAGAAATACCAAATCCCCAGGGAGGGGGAGCCTGTGTGTAATTAATCAGAGGCTCCTGAGGGAACTCACAGGATTGAGGCCTGGGAGGCTTGCTTTGGAACTCTTGGGGACAAGGCTGTTTTATTCATGGCAGCCGTGTCACCTTCTCAGAAGACACATGTCAGTTATTCCTGTCCCTTTCACCATGGTTTTCTAATTCTCAGGCTAGCATGTGTGATGGGTCTAGTGTGAGCCATGTGTCCAGTTCTGAGAAGAGTCTGGACCTGTTACCAGGAGCAACAGAGGAAGAAACAGGTATCTGTATAGAAAACCCACCACTGTTCTACCAATTTCTTTTTGTCCTAGGACATCTTTCTACTGTGTTTATGATACAGGAGAGTATAGATCATGCCTGTTCTAGAGGGGAAGGGTACAGCTATGAGACTGGGGACTCTTGGAGCACTAGCTATGGCCATGGTAGCAGGAATTCCTTTGTCAGCCTTCAGAATCTCCTGCTGTTTCTTCCAGGGTTCTCAGGCATTGTAGGGGCCAGGAAGGGGTGGGTGCTTCCCTCTAGAAGTGTGGACAGAGGTTTAGTACCTCTGATCTCCAGTTACACTGGGAAACATTGGAAATAATGATTCCATTTTCTGTTTTCCACTGGGTAGAATAAACTCTGCCCTTGGTAAACACTTGACAAGAGGGAGGCTTCAGAGGCGACCCTTTCATCACTTTGCCTAGGAACCTCTCTAGGGACAACTGAACTGTTTTTGAGTTCTCTGATGGCATCCCATTTCCTCCTGGCTTGGAGTGTGAACACTCACTGCACTGACAATAGGCAGTCCCTCAGATACAGTTCAGGAAGAACGGGCCCCTGGGGAGCACTATGCTTTGGAGGACAGATACTCAGAAGATTCCTGTTGTTCAGCCTGCAGGAGTTTTACAAAAGCCACCTAAGGAAGATGGTCTGTGCCTAGAAGTCCTGGGTTTCCAGAGATCCCTGGGCTGGGGTGGGTATTAGTTCTACTCCATTGTGACCAAATGTCCATTTTACCAAAAAGTAGGGTCGGCTCCCAACACCAACCTAGCCTCTTTCTGAGCTACCATTGACCTGTGGAAATATTACTGACTAGAAACAGTTAGGACCCTCTCCAAGAACTCACTAATGTTCGCCTGCCTTCATGTAGGGGCAGGGTCCCTCATCTCATCTCTATTATCCAATGTCATTTTTCCTTTGTACCTGACTCTCATGCCTTCCAGTGTTTAAGTCTTTAGAAACATCCTCTTTAGAGCCCTCTTAACTCTGTCTTCAGATCTTTCTCCCAAGGGAACTGGCCACTTTTTTGTGCCTTGTCTGTCCCATATTTCTGTCAAGGTACTTAGTAATTATTTGTTTAGCCACCTGCTTTCTTCAGTAGATTACAAATCCTCTGGGGGAAGATAGCATATTGTTCACCCTCTGCATCCTGAGGCCTGGCATCTTGATGTGAAAATCGTTCAGAACACTTACTGAACAAATGGCTGTCTGTGTGCTCAGGACAGCATCTGATCAACGCTGGGTACAGGGAGCCTCGGGAGCATGCACTTGCTCCTCAGCGAAGCTCAATCCTCGTCACTGCTTTATAGAGCCTCATCTGGTTTGTTCCCTGATGTTGCTTTATGGATTTGCTAATAGTCTCAATGCTTTCACTTTCACTTTCACTGAGAAGTGTCACCAAGTCTTCTCACACTGCCTCTGGTGCCAGAGAAGAGCAAGTTGGGAGAAGAATGTCACATGTATTGTTCCTCTTTTAGTGAGGTCTAAATTTGCTGTCAGAGTACATTGGGAAACAACATTGCATGACCGAAAGAAATAAGCAGAGTGGTTTTCGGCTCAAGACTTTTGTTGCAACTTCATTTTCTGACCATGGGTTTTACCAACAATAAATGGGACAAATCTTCTTGCAGCCTTGTATGAATCTTAATTGAGAAAGTATGTGAAAAAGCTAACATTGCCCAGCACATAGTAAGTGTCTGACTTTGTTGAATACAAGCAGGTAAAGGAGCTAGCTACATGAGAATTTCCAGGAAGCATCTAAGGTAAGAGCCTAGAAAGATGAGCAACAAGGACTACTACGGAGTCACTTGAGATACCATGGATGCTTTAACCAGGCCTCTTCTCTTCTTCTTCCCCAGCAAATGTAATAGCTCCAAAGACTTCTAGAGGATGACCCAACTCCTGGAGATGACAGCAGCTTATTCTGAATATAGAATATATGGTAATCTATGTATTCTACTTGCTTCCTGATGCTGCCATAAAACATCACAGCCAAAACAACTTGAAAAGAAAAGGGTTTGATTTCAGCTTACAGTTTATAGTCCATTACTGAGGGAGACTAAAGCATGATCTCAAAGCAGGCACCTGAAGGCAGAATCAGAGGCAGAAGGAAAACTGAATCAGAGGCCATGAAGAACTGCTTATTGGCCTCTTCAAGGTTTGCTCTGCCTGCCCAAGGGTGGCACCATACCTTATGGGCTAGCACTCCCACATCAAACATTAATCAAAAAAAAATCCCCCATGGACTTGTCTACAGGCCATCTGATGGAGGCATTTTCTCTGAGGTTCCTCTTCCTAGATAATTCTAGCTCATGCCAATTTGACAAAAGCTTAGAAGAATAACTATATACTACATATATGCACAATTCTGTAGAAGTGTTCCCAGCCTCTACCAAAATTCATGTTTAAGAAAAGATTCAATATAGAATCAGATACACTGAACCTGACAGAAGACAAAAATTGGTGACAGTCTTGAATGCATTGGCACAGGAGACAACTTTTGGAACAGATAGCATAAGCACTAAGATCCACAGATAATAAATGGGACCTCATGAAATATAAGGCAAAGGACACTGTCAATAGGACAAAGAGGCAGCCTATGGAATGGGAAAACATTTTCACCAACTCCACATCCAATAGAGGTATAATATCCAAAATATATAAAGAACTCAAAAAGCTAGATATCAAAAACCCAAATGATCCAATTAAAAGATGGGGTACAGATCTAAATAGAGAATTCTCCATAGAGAAATCTTGAATGGCAAGAAACACTTAAAGAAATGTTTAACATCCTTAACTATCAGGGAAATATAAATCAAAACAACTCTGAGATTTCATCTTATACCTGTCAGAATAACTAATATCAATAACAGAGGTGACAACTCATTCTGGCAAAGATGTAGAGCAAAGAGGAACATGCTTCCATTGCGGTGGGAGTGCAAACTTATATATCCACTATGGAAACAATATAGTATTCCTCAGATAATTGGGAACGATCTACTCAAGACTCACGTATACCACTCTTGGGCATACTCCCAAAGGGATTCATCCTACCATCAGGAAACTTGCTCAGCATTTCGTTGTTGCTTCATTCATAACGCCAGACACTGGAAACAACCTAGATGTCCTTCAACGAAGAATGGAAAAATGTGGTACATTTACATAATGGAATATTATTAAGCTCTTTTAAAAGTGACATCATGAAATTTGCCGGCAAATGGATGGAACTAGTAAAAGAAATCACCCATTTGAGTGAGGAAACACAGACTCAGAAAGACAAATATGGTATGTACCTACTTATAAGTAGGTATTAGCTGTTAAGCAAATGATAATCAAGCTACAATCCACAGATCCAGAGAGGGTAAATAAAGAGGAGGACCCAGTGGGGTGGGAGATGCATGTATCTTCCTGGGAAGGAGAAATGGAATTAATTTTGTGGATGGACATAGGTAGAGGGTGGGGTGGGGATCAGAACCAAAAGGATCAGGTTGGAGGAAGGAAGAAGATAGAGAGTGTAGAGAGAGACAGTTGGAATTAGGGAGCATTAGGGATATGTGGAAATCTAGTATAGTGAAAAATTCCTGGAATCTATAAAGGTAATTCCAGTGTGAAGGATACAAAATCTGAACTGGCCATCTTTTGTAGACAGCCAAGACTTCCAGTGGGTGGAAATGGTTGCATTTGGTTGAATTGTTGACAGACGATATCCCATGAAGATTCCTAAACAACCTAGACTGCTTCTAGGACAGACTGTTGCTCTCTGAAAACTGTCAGAAGGACCCCATTGCTGAGGAGAACTTCCATACAGCTCATTGAACATAGAGAGGTCTAGCTGGTGCCTGCATGGAGTCCCCACTGGTGTCTAGTCTCTGGCATGAGAAGGTACTTTGCAGGTTACCAAAGGAGAAAACTGGACACCAACACAGCCACAAACCCCACAACCTACGATCTTCCTGCCTGCAAGATTTGCTGGGGCAATGGTGGCACAAAACTTGTGGGAGTGGCCAGCCAATGTTTGGCTTAACTTGACACCCATGCCAGAGTGGAAGCCCATGTCCTGAATGGCCAGAAACTGGAGACTAGCCAAAAGAAAAGAAAAATAAATTAAATGATTCCTGATGATATTCTGCTATACTCATAGATAGGTGTCTTTTCCAGGCTTCCTTTGGCAGCAGGTGGGAGCAGGAGAGTCTAAGTTGGTCGTCTCCACTGGGTGACTCCCTCAGAGATTGGAGATCCCTGTGGAAGAGGGGAGAAAAAAATTGTAGGAGTCAGAGAGGATGGAGGATGTCAGGAGAACATGGTTACAGAATCAACTAAGCAGGGCTCACAACCATCTAAACTGGGATCACATGGCTCAGAGAGGCTAAAGTGGCAAGCATGGCCTCTGCATGCATCTACATCAGGTCCTCTGCATACAGGTTATGGCTGTTAGCTTGATGGTTTTGTGGGACTCCTAACAGTGGGAGTGGGCATGTGCCTGACACATTCCTATTGGATTGCCTTATCCAGCCTCAACATGATGGCTTCTGTGTTGTCTTATTGTATCTTGTTTTGTTCTGTTTGGCAGTCCTCTCTTAGAAATCTGCACTTTTCTGAAGAGGAAGCAGAGAGGGAGTGCACCTGGAGAAGATGAAAGGTGAGGAGGCGCTGAGCAGAGTAGAAGGAGGGGAAAACTGTGGTCAGGTTGCATTATATGAGAGAAGAATCTACTCTCAATAAAAAATTTAAAAATTAAAAAGAAAAAGGCTATTCCTAGCAATGCTGTGCATGATGGCCTGAAATTGACAATACTCAGATGACCAGGATAGAAGGCGAAATAAAGTAGCCCTGATGTATTCATACAATGGAATATTGTACATCAATGAGAAAAATAGGTACACTCTATGCCAGACTGGATGAATCCTGTCACCTCAGTACAAAGTGAAAGAAGCCAAGCACAAAGGGCTACACGCTCTGTAATTCCATTCATATGAGGTTTGAAAGCAAGTGAGTTACAACTACACCATTAAAAATCAGGATAATGGTCACCCTGGAGGGAAGAGTGTTGACAGGGAACATGGAGGTGGCTTCTGAGACACCACTAATATTCTGTGTTTTATCATGGCAGAGATGACATCCATGTGTCTAAATTGTGAGGCTTTTATGATTTGTGTTCTGCTACATGTGGATTTTATATTTCAGTTTTAAAACTTCTACTAAAATATTGCCACAAATAATACAAAGGGTGGTTTATGGCAAGCCTTCCAAAACAGTGGTAATTTAGGATTCCTGGGTTAGTCTCGGAAATCCAATACCATTCTATGACAGATTGAAGACAGAGTCAATTTCTGCACCCCAACAAAATGATGCTCTATTTCGTTGCCTGAGACTAGCAGAGCCTTTTGGGTGGACTCCAGTTCTAGCATTTCTTTGAGGATGCATTCAATTACAGGCTCCAGTCCTCGGAAAATATTTCCCCACTTAATTAGACAAGTATACCCTACCCCAGTATGTCTCATGAACATTGAGAAGTTAACCTTTTCCCTCTCAAATTTTAGATCCACCATTCCACTGAATGAAACTATAGTTGATGCCAACTTTGTTTTTGATAAGCTGCAGGCTAAAGCACCCCAATCTAAAATCATACCACATGAATTCTGTCACCCCTAACTTAAAATGCAAGAAAAGATAACCCAAAATACAAGAGATGAAAGCATGTGTTCATCTTGTCATCAACTGTTTATATCAAAGACAGAAATCAAACCTGGTCCAAATAGTACAACCTTAGCATTGATGACACTCTCCATCAAAACTTAAATGCAAAAACTGGACTGCAAGGAAATGCCTCAGTTGCAAAATTACTACATGCAAAAGGTAACTGTGCCCTACACATCTCCTAATAGTTTTAGATGATGTGAATTTGTATTTTCTGGCTGAATCAGAAAAAGATGGCCAGTATCTACTGTGTAATGTTGACATAGTATGCTCAGGCAGGGTTGCACAAGGCAATTTCTGTTACCAAGAACCAGGAGCCACTAGCTGTGCCTGTTTCAGATACTCTGGTTGATGGGACACAACAATCATCTCAATTCCCTCTCTTTGGCTACTTTTTACTACATAAGAAGAGGGGTTAAGTAGTTTCCCATCTTCCATTGCAGCTAGAGATTGCTACTCTACAGTTATAGCCAATGAGGTTTAAGTAAAAGTTTTCTGAAAGTCTGTTTTGTGATTGATAGGAAAGTTAGCTTGCGGTGAGCACACATACACACAGACAAACACAACACATGTTAGTTCTTGCACTAACTATGGATAATGGTGTAAAGTTCAGCAGCTGCCTTGCAATTGGACAATATAGGTGATTCAACTATTGAAGGAAAGGGGGTAAACTAAAGGAAAAATATGGTTCACTTTGCAAACACACAAGGCCATTATGGAGAGAAAGATCTAGAACATTTGGCAAACAGTAATAAACTTCCAAGACAGTAAAATTATAGCAGTCTGCATCCTGTATCAATAAAATCTGCTTTTATACATGCAGAGCTTACGACATCAAGGGCCCCCACATACCCCAATCATGATAAGCATCTCAAATCAAGTTTGATATGTTAGGACAAACAGAACGAGAAAAGTTCTATGTAGAAAAACAAGTTTCCTCCCAGAATCCTAACTCACTCCACTGTGGCTCTCTCTGGGAAGACACATGAGCTTTTAGAAAACACGTGAACTTTCAGAAAAATCTTGAGTGTCTCTGGACCATAAGAGGCAAGTTCGGAGGAGCTTGGCCAGGAGCTGTAGTGCCAACAGGAGGCTCCCTTTCTCTAAGCTCTGTCCACACCACTCTCTAATGCCCCAGTGCAGTCTTTGTTATTTCCCAAATTTAAGGCAGCCCCAGTAATGTTTCATCTTCTCAGTGGGAGATGGCGTTTCACTTTAAACGACATATTCCATATGATCTCCCAGTTCATACCCCACAGGATCCAGATCATAACTTTTTAAACTTTTCCCTATCATTTTACATGAGTTAAATAGGACCTAAATCAGATTTCTACTGATAATGAATCATAAAGACATTTATCTTAAAACACTTCTTTGGCTTATAGATATAATTTTTTACCATTTATTGGAGGTAAATATTTCACACTAATGAGATTGGTGGGGTTTTTTTTTGTTTGATTTTATGTAAAGAATTAAATCTTGGCTAAATATTTGATAGAACATAGACCACCTTCAACATTTTACAGATTTGACTGTTATTTCGATATCATAATTATAGCAATCAATTACAGGCTCCAGTGCTTGAAAAGTGTGAGGAACACAGCATCACATGAATACATAGTACAAAATTGCTAAAGTATGTTTGGGTCATTTCAAAAATTGTTGGAAATTCTGTCTTAGTCTCCTGAATGATATCTTTTTAAAACTTGAGTCAATAACTTAGCAGTAATTTTAAAAATCAAACTTCTTAACTGAAGTCAATCCAAAGATTTACAAATCTAGACACTTAGGTCTTTGTTTTTCCATTCTCAAATCAATTGTGTTTCTGTAACGAAAAAAAAAAAAACTTGGCATGTACAATAAAAGAACAAGAATTTATACTATATAACAGTCTCAAATTCAAGCTGACTGTTTCAGGCAGAAGTCAGGGGTGTGTGTGTCCTGAACACAGTAGGAAGTGCACAAGTGAAATCCCATGATACCACAGGATAAACACCACTGAAACACCACAGATTTATTGTGTGTTTGATTTGGAATTAAGCGTTGTTTGTTGAGTGTTCATAAAATTTTTACTGCTTTCAAAGTTTTAATGACCCCGCCACATTCAATTATACAACTCCACAGAGTCCTCAAAGCTGGGCTTTAGATCATAGGTGCCTGGACATGCCACAGAGGCAATAAGTTTCCAAAATGTTATGGGATCTATCTCCGATCCACAGGCACTAATATATCTTTCGAAAACTTCTAAGGTTCCCAGTACTATAAGACATCAATAGGTGACTGGTGCATTGTTTGCTGGAATCTATAACTCATCAAAGAGCAGGCAGCAATGAAGGTGCACTGTGCATCCTGCCAGGTGAAAGGCAACTGCTTCATATGGTCCTGAGTTAGTGACAAAGTCTATGCAATAGTTCTATAACAATTTCCACAGATTGTCATGTGAGATTTTATTACTGAAACAATAGCTCTAATGATTGTGAGTTTCTGATTAAATTTGTAGAATTTTACAGTCATTCTCCAATATCTGTCCATTTGCCTTCTGCACAAACCAACGAACAATTTTAAATGGGATATGGGCAGACCACCAGCCTTTAATCTGTGTAGTTTCTGCTACAATATCGCCTTGCTTTTAGATTATTAGTCCATAAAGGAGAATACGTTTTAGAGGCTTCTATTTAAGGCTTTCTGACTCTAAACCCTTAATTTTTAACTCCAAGAGCAAATGTGGTAGTTCTATTAGTTGCGAGTAGTCTGTTCTAATTATGCATTAAAGAACTTGCAAATAAGCATAATGAGGATCAATAAACCCAGTGGGGATTACTGTGGCTGCACTGGGCCTAATTTATCCTCAGATCTTCATAAGCATTTGCTTTGCCAGTAGACTACTGTGGTATTTGGATCTGAAATGAAATATGTAGATTCAAGGCCAGCATCTGACAATTCTTGAGCACTCTGGGCATCAGTTTCTCCTGTTTAAGACACCCCTAGTCAAGAACTTCAGAGCTGTTTGAAGAAGATATAGAGAAATACCTGGTGGTAGTGTTGCAAGGACTGGTCTCAGCAGAACCAAAGGGGTCTGAGCCTGTGAACTGGCATTTTCCTCAAAACTAGCATAAATATCAAGACTTCCCACTTTGGAATCTCAATCCAGGTCTCTGACCACTCGGTTTTAGCTTTCCCCCTGTGTATCTATGTCATTTCCACGGTCACAAGCCATTACCAAAGATTAAAGATGGCCACTTTAATTAACCACTGTGGTGGTTATGGTCACCTTATCCCAGCAGTTTGTTCCTGTGGCCTATCTTCTGTTACTTCAGGATTCTGTCAGCTCCACCCAAATAAGCAGGACCATCTTCAGACCCATGTGTGGGTACAACAGAACCATTTAAGATTCCTAGTGTTCCCCTCAACAAAGCTCTTCTCAGCATAGGAAGTGAAGTTGCAACTTTCTCAGTGGGCTTGGTGAGTGAGTGAAGAATTTATACAAGACAAACATATTGTAACATTGTTATTTTCCAAAGCATTGTTACCTTTCCATCTATACTGTATCAGGCAGTGGTCTCTGGATATGTCAGTAACTCTGAGCTTAGGTTCTAGTAGCTAACTAAGCAACCAGGTCAACAAACTCAGTCTGACCCACTGCTGAAGACAATCCTTTTAGTCTGTCACACTATAAATCCTTCCCAAGACTGTTTTCTAGATTTGTGATTATATAAATTGGCCTAATTCTGCCATTATTCTGGAGTAACCACTTCCCTCTGAGAGAGACTTTGCACCTGCCCGCCAGACTGTAGGTAGCCTAACTCTAGGTATGTCTACAACTAATGAATATGGAGAACTGGAGGCAAGAAATGGTACTGAGAAGGACAAAGGAGTTGGAGGATGTTATTGGAAAGAAAATGACAGAACATCCAAAAGTAAAAGCGCCCAGGTTCCCTTTTCTCTGGCTTTCCCAGTGCTTCTCGGTGGCAGAATTTAATAGAAAGCTGTCTCACATGGGAAGTACAGTCTCGGGCTCATCATCACGGAGCCGAGTATGAAAGCACACTTTTGAAGGCAGGAACTGATCCTGGCGTGGCCCCAGAACTCCTTTACTTATTCATCTTCCACACAGCATCCACTCATCTCCTTCTGGGAAAAATGTCATTAAGTTTTAAACCACCCTTTTGCCATTTTCAGTCTATTCAAGTGAGACAAAATGACCCATCCCTAATTCTAGAGGTGAGCCCGAGATGGTTTCAGCTAGTCAGAATATCAAATCACACTAGTTACGGTGAAGAAGGAATAAAGAGGCAATATAACATAATTCAATTAAAATGAATGAGCCGCACAAAGGCTCCCTTACACACTTTCAGACAAGGGCAGAAAGAAGCTGGAGGCTGATCCTGAACACCTGTAGGCCTGAGCTGCACACATCTTCACTGGAACTTGAGTGTTGGCATAAAGCTCGAACGGGAAGAGAATGGAGCTGAAATAAAGCCAATCTGGGTATAGGTGATATTGCGTGAGAGCCCCGATTAAGTTAGAATCATCACTGTTTCAAAACATTTCATTTTGTCAATCTTATACTCCCTTAGTGATGAGCTTGTATGCCCTGCTGTGTTTGGTACCCACTCAATGCAATGCTCCAGAGAACCTCTCTCTCAATAGTAGGGCCAATTCCAAAACTGATGACTTGTTCTGTCAGAGACCATCCACAGCTTTGCCCAGCCCACCATTGTATTTACAGTCAATGCTAAATTTTACAGTTAGGATCAAAGACTAGAACAAAACCAACTCCTAGAGTCATATCAAGTTCTGTAGCTGTATCTGTTTATCACAATACTCATAACCAAATAATATTCCTAAGTAAGCCCAGCATGAACTTAAATGCTTCAAATGACACCTTGAAGTGTTATCTTCTCAAGGAGGCAGAACCAGGAAGATTGTGAATTCTAGGACAACTTGGTAATGTAGCAAGACCCTGTTATTATTGCTCAAGCAACACAATAGTAACACACACACACACACACACCACACACACACATACACACACACACATACAGAAACAAACACCAACTTAACAGTAATAGATACTTACAAACTGCAGTTAAGCTTTGAACTAGCTCTGAGTTTCCTGACATTTAAAAAAAAAAGAACAGAAAAAAAATCAAGTTTACATAGTCTTTACACTCTAATGAAATCAAGTCTAGTTTGGTAGAAGAAAGGTACTGATATTGATTCCATCGTCTCCAAAGTGGCAAGTGCTTTCTGTAGTTCCTGCCCCGCCCCCATTCACCACTCTATCCTGGTAGAGGAAAAGTTGATTTCCAAAATTTATGAACAAGAATTAAAGACTGACCTGCTGCCCAATAGTCTGAAAGGACAATGGGAAGCTGACTGAAATTAAGCATCTTACCCATAAGTCCCTGGGCTAGAGAGTGGGGCAGCCAGGACTTGAACTCATGTTCACCTATTTCTAAGTTCACATGCCTCCCTGTATCAGAGAGTCTCTCTTTATTGTAACAAACCACCGAAGCAATTAACGTCTGAACATGAAAGGCTTATTTTAGCTAACGGCCCTAGAGGTCTCAATCCAACATCTGATATTCCATCACCCTGTGCATCTTGCAAGGCATCTTGTTGCAGGAAAAAGAAAATTGTATCATGAACCCGGAAACAGAAAGAGAATGGAAGTGCACCAGTGACTATGGACCGTTCAGTAAGTCTCACCTCTCAAAGCTTCCCACCAATAGCACCGTAGTAGGTTCCACACATTTATCAAATGGACCTTTGGGGACATATGCTATAATACCTCATCATTAAATGTATGTGTAGATCACTTCGTTTGGTGCCTTAGAGGCTCCAGGATCTTCACCAGTTTGATCACTGTAAGCTTTCCCAATAAACCTCATTTTGCATATAGAAAAACCACAGTGTATTTTTCTTGGTCCTAAGCAAAGCAGAGTTCCATTTTGAGAAACATCTTGAATAAAAGATATTGGATACTTGCTGGACAGTATAATTAATTTTGACTTGACAGAAACGAGTATTTTTCCAGATGGATGTCCCTTATATAAATAAAATATCCTCAGATCTTAGCTCTCCGATGGTATGGCTGTGTGGTTGTGTGAAGCTTAAAAAAAAAAAAAAAAAAACAAAAAAAAAAAAAAACAGGCAAAGAATTTAGGATTCTGGTGGCATTGCTAAATAAGAGGACAGAGAATGGAGACTAGTCTGTTTCTCAAATCACCCATGTCTAGAGCAGGCTGGCTCTCTTTGCCTATTTATGCTGGATTCTCCAGACTGCAACTAGGATGATCTTTCTAAAATGCAAATTTGAACCTGACATTCTCCTGCTTGAAAACCCTTATTAAAGGCTGCACATCGCCTTCGGGGAAAAAGTCCAAGATTTTAAATTCATTCCTTTATGACTAAGCCCTCATGGCATGGCCTCATCTATTAGCCCTCCTCCCCCTGCCCCAAACTCTATGTTCTAGTCACAGTGGGCTACTTTTAGCCCCCCTCTGATGGATCCTCTCCCACTTTCTGGATTTTCTCCATGCTGCTTCTCCAAGCTGATCTCTCTCTCCCTGCCCTTTCACACAATCTTTGCCTGGCTAGCACCTACTCATGGTTCAGAAAACCAGACTGAATCTTTCTTTTCTTGGAAACTTCTCTGGAAAGAAGAAATGTCAGGACTTGGGGTTGCCCCCATCCTGGTGTTCCCACCCCTTCACCCTGGGACATCAGACTCATTCAGGAGATCTCAGGGAAGTTACCAGGTATAAGGCACAGCTGAGGGTGAAGGAACTGCTAAGCTATGGACAAACTTAAGGTAGCTTAAAGACGATTAGCTGGAAAACCCAGCAGGCTTAGCTGGGACAGTAGCCTCTGAGCCAGGGGCCTGGGCCTGTGTTTCTCATGAGCACAGAGGTGAGGAGAGAAGCAACCACAGCTTTGGCATTTCTGGAGTGTGCAGGATGAAGGGACACAGTCTGCCAATGCTGGGCTTCATGTGGCCCTTTATTTGGATGCTTTATTAAGGCTCAGGGCTGAACTCCATCTCTCTCTCTAGAAGAGAGTGCAGGGTGACTCAGAGCACACATACAGAATGCCTACTACACTGACTCCCTGGTCCCCAACCCTCCAGGTGCCAGAGGAAGCAAGTTGTGGTTTGTCAGGAAGATCCTCCAGGAACTCACAGAAAGTTTACACTGCTCTACCCACCTCTATTCTGGGGTCCCTGTCACTTGGAGATAAACTTCTGCCTCTGAGACCCCAGTTTCTAATCTGTGAAATGGGGATAGATACCTGTCCTTGCTTACCTCAGGGTTGCGGAGAGGATCAAATAAGATAATGGTCCCGAAAGAGCTTTGAACACTGTAAAGTGGCATGGAAATTTTGAGAGTGTGATTAGGAGACAGCCACTGCCCCCACACTCACTTCAAAGGGGAGAAGCAGGGTGGGGAAAGCTGCCATGCTCTGCTTTTGAAGTGCACAAGAGCAGCTCTCAGCAGAGGAAAACAACGTTGCCGCTTAAAAGGCAACTTTCAAAACAACCATTTTCCCTCTGAAGGGAGAATATAGTTGGGAGTACTTCAAAGACTAGGGAAATTTCCAGAAAAAAAAAAAATGACGTTCTCAATCCAACTCTTAGTCAAGACACAGTTATTTTAAAAACCTTCAGAACTCTTCATTTATTTTAAAAGAATTTTAATGCCTTTAAAAATTAAAAAACTGTTAAAGGGGTAGAGAAAGGCCTGCTTTTCCCTGGCCTTCAGTGGCCCATGCAGAAGGCAGATGTAATGAGCTTGAGTCATCTGATCCTTTCTCTGATTAAACATTCTCCTGTCCTGATAGATTCTTACTGAAAATAAGCCACCAGGAATAGCACCTTCTCCTATCCATCTCTGACACCCAGCTATCACACACACTCGGGTTACTTAGTATATTTCTTTCTTTATCTTTAAATATGCTAAGGACAGTTTCAAGGGACCAATGCAGAACCACAATATCATACCTGACATTTCTAAGCAAGAAGAGATTTATTATTACCATTATTATATTATTATTATTATTATTATTATTATTATTATTATTATGTGTCTGTATGCAGGTATGCATGTAAGTCTGTGCACTTGTGTTTAGAAACTGGAAGACATTCCTCAGGCATTATCCACCTTGTTTGGCTTGCTTTTACTATGATGAGGCCTATTGCTGGCTTGTAACTTGCATAGTAAGTTAGGTCTGTCAGCTGGTGGGTTTCAGGGTTCTACTATTTTCTGTCTCAGCACTGTGGTTGCAATTGTGCTCCACCGTGTCCAGCATTTCTTAGGTGGGTTCTAGGGATCAAACAAACTTGGGTCCTCAAAACAAGCACTGTACCCCCTTGGTAATTTTTTCAGACTTTGTTTATGTAATGTTATTGAAATGATCTCATTATGTAGCACAGGCTGGCCTGGAACTCACTTTGTAGGACAGGTTGGTCTCAAACTCACACCAATTTGCTTTCCTCAACATTCCCACAGGAGTCAGCTTGCCTAGTAAGATTCTTTTATATAAAACAACTAAATTCGAAATTAAATAAAGATCAGACTCTAAATAGTAGACTGTGATGTAGGTATGTCTGGCCATGACCCCCCCCCTCCCCAACCCTGAGAGCAAACCCACTGGACACTAGACAAACCTATTTGGAAATGTGACTGTCTTCCTCCCAGCATCCTGCTGAGAAAACAGCCTGAGGCTGAAGGCCCCAAAGTTCTGAGGATAACAAATTTGCCTTATCTCTGCCCTGAGAGCCATTCCAGGCTCCTCTGGCCATTGTCATGCCAGGAAGTTTCTGAGAGAAGTGTGTTTTGTTTTTCTCATAGCATAGTATCTATGCCTATAGACTGTGATCAAATTGGATGCTTCTGAGCTAAAGTCCAAGCTCAGTAGAGTAGTCACATTTTCTGCTCTTAGGACACACATATCAGACAGCACCAAGGGGTTGGGCGGAGAGGGTCAGCTAGAATTCAAGGAGATGACCCATAGAGAAAGAGCTCTTTCCTCCCACACCTCCCACTGGCTCTGGCCTCAGACGGTATTTTTTGCAAAGGGCTTTGAAGACACAAGTGAAAGAAGTCTCAGTGATCGGAAGCCAGAGAAAGGCAGCTGCCAAGGGAAGATTAGTCACAAGGAACAGAGAAAGAGCACCCGCGAGCAGGGTGACGTCATACGGAAGAAGGGCAAAAGAAGGGTTGTTTGAGTCCCAGATCTTCTGCCACAGTTTTAAACAACCCATTTAATTAAAGTTGTGTCTCTTGCTGGCATGAGAGCAATGGAAGTGTCAGTTTGCTTGTCAGGAGCTCCTTTGCCTGGAGCATAGATCAGAGCATGGGTGGCCGTGTGCCATGCTTCTCTCCAGCACAGATGGGAAGGCCAGGGGTAATTACCCTGCCCTGGCCACGTGCCTTCCTGTGTGAAATTATAGAAAAGTAGGAGACAGTGTCTCCACCTGATTCTTATTTTACATCATTTCCAGGGAAGGAATAAAGACAAGCAGACATGGTGCTCTGATTTGGGCAGGAAGGCTGCGTGGAACCTTCCCCCTCTGAGGACAGTTGTGTAGGAGAACAAGCTTGCTGTGGAGGTAAGCTGTGAATTGCACTAGCTATGGAGACTGTCTGACCCACCGCTCTCCAAGTATAACTAGCTGATGGAGCTGTCTAATCTTTTCAGGGCACAAGTAAGAGATTACTCATCTCTGTCCTCATCTGTGGCTTGCCATGTCTTTTGTCTCCTGTATCCTCTCCCCAATCTTCAATTGTATCACTAGACGATCCTGGGCTGTCTGCTCACTACTAGTTAAGCCTGTAACCTGAGATTTCTGCTTCTTCACTAGGAATCAAGGTTTAGGAGGAGAGGATGTTACTTGTCCTCTTGACTGTCCTCTTGTTTCACACTTGATATTGAGAAGAGGTGTGGGCAGCCTGTGGGGTGTGTAAACCAGAGGTCAGTATGCCCACCTTAGCTTTGTTAGTCCTCACGTTGGTGTCCTATGTAGTTACAAAGCTGAGGTGTCTGGTTTATCATCTCCATGTTTCCATGTTGTGAGGCCACTTCTCTGTCCAGATGCTTCGTCCCTGTGTGCTCTCTGAAAAGCCCTTTTCTCCATCTTGAAAGTAGGCTCTGTGCTGCCTCCTTCTCTTTACTCCTAACCACTAGGCTCCTCCTGCCTTTTTCCTCTCTACCCTTCCTGCCTGTGCGGGTCTCTGCTGCAATCCCTGATCCCATACTTTCCATAGAGTTCTTCTTTCTTGTCCTCCAGGACTCAGTCAATGGTCCTCCACAAAGACAGGTTTTCCTTGACCTCTGAAGCTAAAGGACCCCAGGCCCATATACCTTCATCTCCATTTCTCACAAGCCCTGGTATTTTGAATCTTGGAACACTGGGTGACAAAAGAGGCCAATGACTGCAGGTTGTGTTTTTCCTCATTCTTTGTTCACTGGCCTTGCAGGTCACAGGCAGGAGACTGAAGCAGGGTGGGAGATATGGGCTGAGAGCTTCCTGTTCCTGCCTCAGGTCATAGCTTCAGTGGCAGTCAAGGCAATTGGAAACCTTTGAAGAATGTTAAGCAGAAGGAGGCATCATCCAGTACACTTTCTGAAAACATCACTGTGATTGCTCTGTGCAAAATGTATTGGATTTGGGGAAAGGATTTAGGAGGCAGTCCCAGTGAGAAATGATAATGGCTTGGACTAGGGTGATTGCAGCTCAGAGGGAGAGAAGTGGGCAGATTAAAGCTGTCTTTGAAGGAAGGATTAACAGAAGTTGGTGATTGTTTGGGTGTGATGCTTGAGGGAGAAGTAGGGTTGGAAATGATTTCCTGGTTTCTGGTTTGGGAAGCTGTGTAGACAGAATGTCATTTATCATGATGATAAAAAGTTAGATGAAACGAACATTGCTCTGTTCAGGGGAAAGTTCATGTGTATTTCTGTGGTCATTTTTCTCTCTGATCCCATAGTACATTTTATCCATCAAATCTATTAACTACCATCTATGTATCTTATTATTTGTTTATATGCTATCTACTATGCCTTGACGTTTAGACTGTGTTACATATACTGTATCTTATGTTCTAATTGTTTGTTGTGTATAGATGGAATATTTGATGACATAAGGTATAGGCACTTTACCAAATTCATAACTTAAATCCTGTAATGGTATTTTGTTTTGGTGTATAAATCCTTAAGATTTTACATGAATACAAAGTACTGCTTGTGAATAATCACAGTTTACTTTTCTTATTCACAATCTGTAAGACTGTACTTCTGTAACTTACAAAAGCTAGAATCTCAGATCTGTGAGACTTTTCTTTGGAAAATATGAACAAACACCTACTTACTCAAGATAGGGAAACAACAGGTCAGAGTGCAATTCTACCAAATTCCAATTGTCAAACCAATAAGCATTTATTAGGGTTTCTCATAGGTATATTAGTGAAGGGTTACTTATAGCAGTAGGAACAGCTCAAAGACAGTCACATGACTACATAGCCATCTAAGACTGGGTGGTAATGCTTAGAAGCTATGACCCTTGAGATTCTTGCAGGACTTGTAGGCTGCTCAATTGATCAGAGCACCAGAGACAGCCTTGGGAAGGGGCCATGTGGCTTTTTCTAGTTTCAGAACTTTCTGAGACTTGTGAGTTGTTCCTGTTTCAAGTCTCCTGAAACTCCTACCTCGAAGGAATTTGTTACCCAGCAACCTTCAACACCAAACTTGGTAGAGGTGACAAGAGTGAATAACTGATGCTTCAAGGAAGAGAGACTCAGTTCTTTGTCATAAAATGTAATATTAGCTATAGGATTGATCAGTGCTGTGTCATAAAATATAATATTAGCTATAGAATTTGGTAGAGGGCAGAATTTTCAAAAATCAGATTAATGTGATTCCTTCTTATTAATTCTGAGAGGTTTTTAAATTCATCAATAAAAATTGAATTTTGTTATTTTTCTATATTTATTGAAATAATTACTTCCCCTTTATTCGTATTGTTTTTTAAATGCCACCCTATTGGTATATCACTGATATTAAACAACTGTACACTGAATCTGTAGAGATGACGCCATGGTTAAGAACACTTGCTGCTCTTCCATAGGACCAGAGTTCAATACCTAGCACCCACATCAGGTAACACATAACCACTTGTAACTCCAGGTTCAAAGGATCTGACAACTTCTTCTGTTTTCTACTGGCATCTATACACGTAGGCATCCACTAACATAAACCCAAAACTTATATATACAATCTCACAGTAGAGTCCCTGATCCTCTGGCTCTTGCTCTCTTTCTGCCCTCTCTTCTGCATTATTCCTTGAGCTTAGGCAGTAACTACATGAGGAAAAGCCTATGAGGTCTCAACCTTACACAAACAGATACAGGCAACTGAGTAAAGCTGGGACCATGGCTCTTCCCAAGGAAGAGTACATCAACTGGGTGATCAGTGCCAAAAGGGAAGCCCTGAAAACATACATACAAGTTACATTATATGGACTCTACATACTATATTTAGAAGTATATATGTATATACAGATACAAATATACATGTAATAACAATTGATGGGAAAAAGAGACCATGAGTTTGAAGGAGAGTTGGGAGGGGTACAGAGGAAGGGTTCAAGGAAGAAAAGGGAAGGGTGAAATTAAAATACAATCTCACAAAAAATATACATACAAATAAAAATATTTTGATAAGAGCTTTACATGTATACAATGTATGTATATGTACGTTTTATGCATATGTACAATGTATATATCTCAACAAGTCTAAAGACATGTAAACACCTGTGAAGCTACTGCCCTAGCTAGAAGCATCTTCATGGCTTCCAAAAGTTTTCTTATACTCTTTTCATATATTATTTTGTAATGAGAACATGTAACATAAGGTCTGTCAATGTAACATAAGGTTCTTTATGTACAGGAACATGGTTTAATTCAGGCACAGCACTATCCCGCAGACCTCTGGAATGATGAAACTTTGTGCCCTTTATCCAACACTTTCTGGATCCTCTTCCCCAGACCATGGTAGCTAATATCCTACTCTTTCTGCTTCTATGCATTTGTTTTAACTTCATGTAAGACATATCATGGGATATTTCTGCTTCTAAATATGGTTTGTCAAATCCATCTTTGATGCAGAAAATGGTAACATTTTCATCTTTTTCAAGACTATTAACAAGTAAATATCCCAACCTGTGTGTTGCATTTTAAACACATCTATCTGCCAGTGGACTTTGCCTCCACACCTTGGTTGATGTGGACAATAGTGCAATGGACATGAAAGTCCATCTCTACAGACAGACATCTCTACAAGATGCTGATTGTTCAATTGTGTTCTTAGCATAAATCTCATTCATACAGTGTTTTTTCATAATGGCTGGATTAAATAAGCTAATATTTTGTTAAGTACCCCTAAGGCCTTTCTTTAAAATATGCAATTCTTGTAGTTGAGATGTAGCCTTTCATGGGGAGGCCTTGAATACTCCAAGGTCTCACAAGGGATTTTTCACCCTGATAGATATGAACTCTAGTGTCTCCAAATTCTACAGCATCTGCTCACTGCTGGGCATTAGAGATGCACATATAACCAACCTCCAGGACACTCAGCTGCTGTGAATGCTGGACATGTTTCCTCAGTTTAGTGAGACTTTGCTTCTGTTGGATCCACCTCTTTGAACCACTGTATAGAAGCATCCTCAGACGAAGGCCAAAAGAACTTAGGACTATCTCCTGATGTGGCTCTCTTGCAAGGATTTTGCAGCTCGGCTTTGCCTATTTTCCAATAGTTGTGAACAACCACACATATTTATGTAACTTTTTACAACACAATAATAATTTGATTATGGTGGCATTTATAGCTCTAACTATTTCCTGAACACTCAGGTGGGTTAATTTTGGAAATTCCTGTTACTTTAATTTTACCTTTTTGGTATATCTCCAAATGATCTATGATCTCTCCTTGAGTCTGAGATTATTTTTTATTTTTCTACTTTCTAAAGGCTCTCCATCAATGTCATTTTCCAATCTTTCCAGTGATCTCTTCCTTGTAGTCATTTCTTACTTTAGTATTTAAGGTTACATTCTCGCTCTCTGAAAGCTAAGCTTGGTAACCTCTTTTCTTTGGTTTCATGGAAATAGGAAACTGGAAGTATGGCTGATCACTCTATAGGATGTCCCACTTGTGGATATTCAAGTTGCCTGGAGCATGGGCTGACAATATGGACTGTTGGTTGACTAGTTTCTTGGGGAATCCTCAACTCCATTATCTTTACCTGCCCCTCTAGAATGGTCAGATGCCCCAGAGAAAAACATTCTTGTCTTTGTGGAAAGTCAGATCTGGCTCCTGAAAATAGCCAGTGTTGATGCTGGTAGCTGAAATTGAAAGGGGGCTTGGTTACCGGGACAGTCTGCATATAATCTTGCATACACTAGCTTCTTCTGTTATGGTACCCTTAAATTTGTATGGACCTGATGTTCCCCCAGAAAGAGGCCTTCTTTTCTCCCCCTGCAGTATTCTTACAAAATAGAGAAGCAATAGCAATTTGGACTTACAGTGGGGAGGAGTGCAAATTGACAATTTCTAGCATTGTAATTTCACGCCTGTTCTATTTCACTCCCAGCAAACCAGGTCCAGTAGTTTCTGAATGTTTAGAAAATTAAGGTTGGAAACTAGTTTACTCTCTTGCTGCAACCTTTAGATTCCAGCTTTCTTCACATTAACTCAAATGGTTAAGCAGTTACACAGTGTTGCACATCTATATTTTTGGTTGTGAGCCTAGCCTTTAACGGCTGAGCCATCTCTCCAGCCCAGTGTTGCACATCTATAATCCCAGGTACCTGGGAGGCTGAGGTAGGAGAGCCACAGTGTTGATGCCTTCCAGGCTACCTCAGTACCGGCCTTTGCAACTTAGAACGATACTATCTCAAAATGAAAATGATAAAGGGGATACAGTGATAGAGTGCTTATTTAACTTTTTTTTTTTAGCTCACATAATTGTAGGATTCAGTCTTCAGTATATACAAGAAGCCTGAGAATTTAGACATTTTTATGTCATTTTTATTGTGTTTTGGAGAAGACCCCTCTCTTTATTTTTCAGATAAAATGTTAGTTTGATACCTTGCAGGACATATAGTCACAAAGAAGAAACAAGCCTGGCACTATATATTTCAGGTTTTCTAAAGATTCAGAGTACTAGGGTGAATGTCCACCTTGTCTCCAAAATGCACAGCAGAAGACTGAGAAGTCATGAAATGATCACATAAAAGAAGAAACCTGGGAAACTCGCTGTCCTGGTACTTGGTGAACAAGTGTTGATGTAAACCTTGGGAAGCAGAACCATGGCTGGTCACATAAGGGAGTAAGTTTTGAGGGAGTCATGCAGAAATCCATCTTTTGTATTCTGCAGACTTTTGTTTGTGCATCCACGCCAGTTCTGAGCTTCAAACTTCAGAGATTTTGAACCAGAGCTAGCTCAACTTCAATCTGCTTGTTTCCCCATCATTATGGTTGGTTTGTGAGGGGAAAAAAATGCCCACGTGTAGCTTGATTTGAGACTCTGCTTTCTCAATAGTTTCCTCAAATGGTTCACTCCCCAGAGCAATTACCCTAGTTATCAGCTATTTCCAAAAAAAAAAAAAAAAGTATAAGGAGAGCTATTTCTCTAAGTCTTTCTTAAATAAGATCAGAAAGGGCCTCAGTAGAATCAGATCACCTTATCAAAGGCAGGTGTCACCCAATTAGGAAGGCAAGTTCTTTTATTCTGGGCCCCAGACACTACTGCACCATTCCAATATCACCAGACTCCCCAGACCATCTACTAAGGGACATAAGACCAAACACCTGCTTGTTCCTTGATGTTCCAGGCCTTTAGAAATTTATAGATCTAGACAAATTTACCTCCTCAATTTTGCCCTTTCCTGTTTGCCTTCTGGAAGTATCCAATCAATATAGAGAGAGCTGGAAAGAGGGAATTATTAGGAAGAATTTTTTCCTTTGCATTGAGAAGTTTTGCTTTGATCCTGTTTTGGGCATTGCATGATGGGACAGCAGCATCACCTCCCAGCCAGAGAAAGAATTATTTTCACTGGCATCTTTCATTTCTGATTCCCCTCATCCTCATATGTCTGCCTGCTGACAAACCAGAGCTGTCAGAGCCACCTGTCACTGCAGAAGGAAAAAAAAAAAAACCTATCTGACAACTATATCATCCTCTAGGATATTCTCTGTGTCTGGTGTCTGTGTCCCGACCCATGTTTGTGACATTTGTGTTGTTTCAGAGGACCTCATGAAATTCTTCAAAACGAAATCTCAAACTCTACTAATTTAAATTCATCTTCATTTTGAATGTGCTACCTGACATATTTAAGGGGGGGGGAGTGTCATAAAACTGTGCGATAAGAGGTCCTTCTTGTAAAGAAACAGCTTCTCTCATTAAAAACAAACACAGGAGACTCTAAGGATGGCAGCAAGCAAGGATGCTTGAAGGTGACTGTCATTGTGGTTGGGGTTGCTGTGGATGGAAGGTGCTTTGCTCTAATTTGGTGTTCAGCGTACAATTGTGGGGGATATTTTTCTGCATAGAAAGAAGTACGCCTTTCCATGGGGGTCAGGATATGGTTTGGTGGCAGATAAAGTACTTGCTATTCAATCATGACGAATTCAGTTTGAATTCCTAGCATCTATATGAAAAGCTGGACAGGATGATATCTTCCTGTAATTCCAGTGCTGGGAACATTGGCAGGGCTTGCTGACCGGCCAATCTAGCCAGTGGATGAACTCTAGGTTCAGTGAGAGATCTTGTCTCCAAAAATATGAGTGATAGAGCAATAGAGACAAACATCTGACCTCACCCAATGACCTCTACAGGCACATGCATGGGTACACGCACACACAGCCACATATGTGCACACATGTAAACATCTCTCTCTGTCTGTGTGTCTCTTTGTCTCTCTGTTTATCTGTCTCTGTTTCTCTTTCTGTTACACACACACACTTCCAAATACAAATAAAATCACATCACATGTTACTATTTCCCTTGAGACAACATTACCCAGTGGTAATAACAGTTTGCTTTTCCCACCATGCCTTGAATTATCCCTTAACAATGTACCACAGCCATGTCTGGGCTGCAGGGCTTCCCAACTGTCTTATGAAGCCTATGCTTGCATGCACTATCCTCTGGTTCCCGACTCAAGCTGTTTTCATTTGTTTGGGGTTTGTCTTACTAAATACCAATCAAACTAAAAGGAAAGTATTATGTACAAAGGGGCTTCAGTCAGTATTGACTCTTGTTTTTGTTTCAGATTTGGGATGGTGGGCTACACAAAGGCATTGACCCTTCCACTGACAAGTCCTCCTAGAAGTGTCAATCACATTTGAAAAAAGAAGAAGAAGAAGAAGAAATCCATGGCAGCACTTAATATAAACAAAAGTGTCATCAATGAAACAAAAGTGATAAAAAATTTATGGATGATAGAATACAGATATGATGGAATTTTTGCAATTCAAAACCCACCAGGGAGAAAGCTCTCATAGTATAAAAGCAATGTATCCCACGGGGACCCCAGAACATCTCCCAGCTTGTGTTTGGCTGTGAAAGACGATCAGCATCGTTAGGTGCAACTGTCTGCAGTAGTGGTTTCCAATTGTTACGAGAGAGATACATATTCTTAAACACACACACACACACACACACACACACACACACACCACATTTACAATTTATGTAAATTTATTTATTACTTATGACTGAGGCTCATTAGCAAATATCTCAACACACATAAATTTAGAGGTTAATCATCAATGATCATGAGTGAAAATTTGTATTCCAAATGTTCTCCCTGACAGTTGTGAGCTTCAGGCACCAAATCTCCATCACATCTTAAGACATAATCATCATTCTTGCCACACAGTGTGCCAAATAAAGGTTAGAAGGGTCTACTTGCCCTGTGCCAGTGTTTACTAGCACTGGTATTTAATTTTTTGATTAATATTTTCTATGCCAGAAGTTTTAATCATTTAACTATTTTGTGAGGATTAGAATTTTTTAATGGAATGTATTATACACAAATCCCCTTTAAAAAGAGAATATAAATAGTGATTCATGACAAGACAAATAATCAGACAGACTATGGAACCTGTTCTCTTAGCTCAGGAATAATTCATACATTAAAATCACACAGGCTTAATTGTCCTCCATATTTTAGAGAAAATGTATGTACATGATTGTCCTAAGATGTTTTGGGGTGAGATTCACTTGAGTAGCCCTCAGAAAGGTTACTTCCAATGGTAGTCCCAGGATAAAGGCTAGCTGGCACTGGACTTCCTGGCTGAAGTGTATAATTCTAACTGTAGACTTTCAGGACCATCATGTTGCTATTAAGGAAAATTGAGAGTAACAACTAGGGTACCTCCCATCTTCCTCAGCATAAGAATACATGTGTACCACACACACACACACACACACACACACACACACACACACAGAGAGAGATACACACCAAACAAAAAATAAAATGCTAGAATAGTGTCACTCAAAAATAAAATAAATGCAGAGGACACGGGTTAGGCCTTGTCTTCTAGACACTATTGGGAACTGTGAACTTGCTTGTCCACCAGTGCTCAAATACAGCTTTCCCCAAAATCTTATACACAATGGCAAGAGTTCCTTACCAGCATCCCTACCAAACTGCCTTGTTCTTCAGTCATAAATGGAGAAAGTCACCCAGAATCACTCTGCTTTGAAGAAAAATGAACAATATTAAAGAGGGAGAGACAAATGAAGTAAAAACACTGTAACAAATTCAAGAGACCAGTTAATGCAAACAAAGCAATGAAAGCAATTTAAAGATTATACTTCATACTGAGGTTCTTAGCATCACTGGAGAAAAAAAATAAAGATAAAGGGGAACAAACAGAGATGGGGAAGTGATTAAATATTTGAGATCAGAAAATGGAAGTCATAAGTAATAGAGAAGAAAAATAAACATAAATTAAAAAGCATACTGGCGCATGAAAAAGGTAGAAAATGTTCTACAACATAGAAAGCATAAAAATGGAAAATATAGTTACAAACATTTTTAAAAGTAAAAGAAAAAAATTATTCAAAATTTGTTTAATAGAAATTTCAGTGGGAGAGGGCACAGTAAACAAAGATGAAGATGCTTTCATAAAAAACAAAAAACAAAACAAAAAACTAATCAAACAAAAACCATTGTTATCTAGTCAGACAAATGTGTGGGCTTGCTTTTCCTTTCAAATCTGTACCAAACACACATATAAACCCTAGAAATGGAGCAAGAAATGACCAGAGAACTCCAAACTTGTTAAGAAAAAGCATCTATGTATTTGTATTTCAAGACTAAACCAACAGTAAAGTCCAGATGTCTTGCATCCCTATGTCTAGTAGAGAAAGATTATTAAAGACAGTATTCCCAACCCCAACCTGGAGATTTGTGGTAACCCAGGGAGACACTCTATCAATTAGAGCCAACAGAAGTTCCTCTACCAACAGGAGGCAGATTCAATACAGTTAGCAAGGGAAACTGATTGGGATTCTTCTACTAGGAATAGGAAGTCAGGGAATCATTCTTTCCAAACAAGCCATGAGAGAAACCCCCAATCTATGGGATGATCTAGAGGAGCAGGTAGGTGAAGTCTGCAGGAGAAATTCAGTCACAGCAGGCCATATGATCTGGGAAACTGCAAGGTCCTCACTTGCCAAGGAGTCACCTCTCCTACACAGAGACACTGGGACAAGACGGTGAGAAACCCAGCTACATTCAGAAGCCTGGTTCCAGAAGCTCTTTTACCCGCTAGGCCCTAGATTTGTCTCCTCTACCCAAAACACAACAAAGACTCAAGTGAAGAAGTAAGTGAAACACTCTTGAGGCACTTTTCCCTCCCCCAATAAGTAATATTTGGTGGTCACAACTGAGAAGGAACCAGGGGGAACTCAAGGGCTGTCAAAAAAACTGAGCCGATCAAAACAGTGATGACAAAGGCTTTGAGAATTAGTCTGCCTCTGAAACAAGAACCTACAAGTCTAGTCCAGGACATACTCATTAAACCTTATACTATCCAAACATGGGGAGAAAGAGTAGGAGGAAATAGTATTTGTAGAAATAATTCTTCAAAAAGAAAATCTTCCAAAATTTGTTAAAAATTTGAGATCCAGGAAGCTAAGAAAGATCCTCCAAAAGATAAGCCTAGAAAAATCTGTGTCACAATACATTATAATTGAATTTCTATAAACATAAAATAGAGAAAAATATTGAAAACAGACAAGCAATAGCTTTTCTATGTAGGACCCTCTCTCAGAAATGATGAGTCTCTCAACTGGAGCCATGAGGGGAATGAGGCAGAAAGAAATGGCTCAATACTTTTAATGCACTAAGAGGAAAGAATTATAAATGGCAAATTCTATACCCAGCAAAACTATCTTTTAAGGATAAAGGAAAAATAAGAATGTTCTCCTGCATGAGACAACTAAAATAACACATTAAAAGCAGATACATTTTAAAAAGATGGACAAAAGATAATGCTTTAAGCAAAAGTAAAGTGGAAAACAAAGGAATTTTGGGTTTTAAAGAGGGAATGGGAGAACAGATATATAAGGTATATACCAAAACAACATTTTTCCTCATGTGTTTTATACAGACTGAAACACAAATTATAGCATCATCAGATAATCCAAGACAATGGTATTTTAAAATGTCAAGAACAATGATATCTAAATAGAAGTCAGTTTTCATAGTTCAATGGTTTTTGTGAAGTGATTTTCTTTCCTAATTGACATATCCTCTTCTGGTGGAGGAGGATAGTTCATGAAACTCAAGAAGTAAACAACTTTATAAGCTGCAGTGAACTGTAACTTCCAAGATTTACAAAGTTCCTTCCAAGGGTTGTAAAAGCAATAATCAACAGCTTGGGGAGAAGATGAACCAGGTGAGCTGCCTAGAGGAGACTCTCCCACCTGTTGAGCTGTCAGGGAGCCTTGCTGAGAACCCTAAGGTTGTGGGTTTTGTGAGTCATCACCCAGTCTTTAATGGGCATTTTAGTCATGCAACTGCCTTTGGGTTGCTCCTGCACCTAAAAGTAGACACCTGCCCACAATCCAATGACCCAATAAGGTCACTGAGTTGACGATTTGGAGTTTGGCAGAATCAATATGTTGTTCTGTTGTTTCTCCTGTATGACCCAGGTAAGCATTTGCTCATTTATCCTCAGGGAGTTTCACACAACAACATGGAAATGGCACAGTGTTGATACCAGTTGTACTGGTGGAAATAATGATTCTATGAAGAATGTATATTATTTAAATGATAAAGGAGGCTTTGCAGGTTTGATAGTGAAATTTGAAGTGAGATTACTTATGCCGGATAATTTCAGTAACTGTGGTAATAATTATGAAGGATCTTAGAAGATGAAGAGGGGAGAAGGATAGAAAGAGAGGTTAGGAAGAAGAAAGCTGGCTTTGCAACAGAGAAAAGTTCTTTAGAATCAAGTAAGAGAAACTGATTCTGCTTGAAATCCCCATAAGGAAAGAAGCCCTGTGATCCTTTGAACTCTGACCTCCAGAACCACAACAGAATAATTTCCTGCTGTTAAAAACCACTAGCTTTGTGATAAGTTATCATAGCAGCAACAGGATAGATACTAAGTAGATTCTTACAGTTCACACATTAATAAGATTTCAGAGTGACCACTATGAAAATTATATCAAGAACAATAAACTTAAAAGCATGATAAATATATCAATGTAATTTACCATATTAATAAGGTCAATAATACACACACCAATCTCAACTGTTGAAGAAATAAAATTCTAACATCTTTTTATGAGTTAAAAATTGAAGGGAATATCTTCAGTCTGACAAAATACATTCATGAAAAACTCACAGATAACATACTGTACTCAAGATTAAACTTGTTCCCACACAATAAACAAAACCACAAAATTCTCTCTATCAATTCTATCCACACCACACTGAAAGTTTATCCCGAGAACTTAAGCAAGGCTAAGATATAAAAAGTGCCTAAATTGAGAAACAATGAAAATTATTCCTATTAGGAGGTAAGACATGTACAGGCAACAGTCTCTCTCTCTCTCTCTCTCTCTCTCTCTCTCCTCAGAATCCCCATATGTATGTAATGCATTCATATCTATCTATATCTATTTATATAATCTTTTTAAAAAGTCATAAGCAAATTCAGCCAAGCTGTAGGACAACAAAATCAATTACATTTCTGCACACTACCAATGCACAGTTCAAACAAAAAATCAAGGAGGACAACAGCACTCATGACGCTATCAAAAGGAGTAGAATACTCCAAAATAAATTTAACCAAGTTGAAGCACCATCAAGAGTTGTATACTGAACACTGTAAAAACATTTTTTTGAAAGAAATCTAATAAAACCTAATAAATGAAAAGACATCTGTATTCATGGACTGGAAGACTAAATATTGTTAAGATCACAAAAGTCCCCAAAGCAATCTACAGATTCAATGCAATCTATATCAAAATCTCAATAGTATGTTTTTGTAGAAATTGAAAAACAGATTCTAATATTCATATGGAATTGTACAGCACCCTGAATTAACCAGAACAGTATTTAAAAAGAAGAAAGTTTTAGTAGTTTCATCTCCCAATTTGAGCTTTATTACAAACTACCAGTAATGCAAACACCATGATACTAGCACGAGGCTAGGCTCAGGTCAATGGGGAGCTGATGATCCACAGATTAATCTTTGTTTCTGTATCAATTCATTTTTAAACATAGGTGCCAAGATAATCCAATGGGGAGGGGAACAAATGACCTTTTAAGTCCTAGAAAAGTTGGGTTTCTACAAGAAAAGAAACTAAGTTACAAACTGGCCCATTAATTAATACAAATTAAATTAACATGGGTTGAATACCTAAAACATAAAAGCTAAAAAAAAATTTATATAACAATGTACAGGAGCAAACCCCCATGACTCTGGCAAAGAATTCTCATATGTGATGCCCAAAAGGCAGAAGAAAAAAGCAGTCATATGGGAACTGACAAAAATTAAATGTTTAGTGCTTCAAGAGACACCGAGGGAAAAATAGAATAATAAGGGAAAATACCTAAGTGTCTGGCATCAAGGATGTATGAGGAACTGTTAGGACAATAATAAAAGCAACCCAGTTCAAGAATGAGCAAGACATATGAACAGATATCTTCCCATGAAGCAGCACTGATGGCTAACAGAGCACATGAGGCAACTCTGACCATCATTGTACTAAGGAAGTGCAAAACAAAACTGCAGTGATACACCACTCACGGCCATTAAGTTATGTACAACGCAATATGGAAAATAACAAGTGCTGGAGAAATGTAGAGCCTTGTTGGCATTTGCACCTTGCTGGTGAGCACATGAAACGGTGCAGCCATCATAGAACACAGCTTGACACGTTCTCAAGAAATGTGAAAATCACCATATGATCCAATCCTGGAATTCCACTCCTAGATACATATTTTAAAGAGCTGAAAACAGATGCCAAGCAGAAGCTTAACGAGAATGTGCAGAGCAGAACTACTCACGGTAACCAAGAGATAGGAGCAACAAGCATGCCAATGGATGGTAAATAAAGAAACAGAAATGTGGTGTAGCAGTACAACAGAAATAGTACTCAGCCCTGAAAAGGCATAACTTACTGGTACATAATGCAACATGGGTAAGCAGCAGAAAGCTATGTTGAGGGAGAGAATACCGCATGAATGATCACATATTGTGAACCCTTTTATGTGAAATGTCCAGGACAGCTAAATCCACAGAGACATGCAGCAGAGTAGTGGCAATCATAGGCTGTGGGACTGGAACAGCAACTCAATGGGTATAGCTTTCTTCCTTTTTAGTAACAAAAGGTTCTCATGTAATCGACATTATGGCTACAAATTGAAAAGGTACTAAATGATACTGAACCGTGCATTTTTAAATGGTTAATTTTATAGTATATACTGTACAATCTCAACTATACAACATTTCTGAAATAAGAAAAATTTAAAAGACTTGGGTTTTTTAATTTGTGTGTATTGTGTATATGTGTGTGTGTGTTTCATACCTGTATGTGCCTGTGGATGTGCATGTGCGTGAGTGTGTGTGTGTGTGTGTGTGTGTGTGTGTGTGTGTGTAGAGGTCTAAAGAAGACAATGGATCTTTGTGAAGTGGAGTTACAGGAAGTTGTGAACCATCTGATGCAGATGCTAAGAACTGAGTTCTGGTCTTCTGCAAGTGGTGGTCAAGCACCCACTCAACCACCTCTGAACATGAATCTGAAATTACAAAGGTTTTAAATGGATCATAGGTGAGTTTGTCGATTGCCAAACCAAAGGACAGAAAAGGATGTCATCAAAACCATGCAGAAGGAGCTCTTGTGGTATTGTAGTCATTTAGTATTTGATTGTGATGTTGAATGGTTGTCTATGTAAGTGAGCATATGTAAGTGATAGAATTATGGCTTGAATTCACACCGGTGCACACACTGGCACTTTGGTACATGAATTTACACAGGTGCACACACTTGCACTTTGGTGTATGACTTCACACAGGTGCACACACTTGCACTCCCATGCATGAAATCACATAGGTGTACACACTTGCACTCCCATGCATGAAATCACACAGGTGTACACACTTGCACTCTAATGCATAAATTCACACAGCTGCACACACTCACACTCTGGTGCATGAATTCACACAGGTACACACACACTCCAATGCATGGGTTCAGGGAAATGCAGGAAAATGTGGGTGAGTTCAGCGATTTATCAACAGCAATGTCTTGGCAGTGATGTCACAGTCTTGCTATCAGTTGGAGAAGTGAGCACACCTCCCTTTTTATTAGTCCTCAAATTTATATATGAATGTACTATTACCTCAACTAAACAAAATAAATACAAATAATAAATAAATACAAATAAATACAAATAAACTAAGAAAGCATCTTAATAGGAGCCATGCTTAAGACAAAGACAAAGGTTGAAAATAGAAGGAGATAAAATGGCTTACCTGTATTAATATAATGTAACATGTTTTGGGATATCTCATGTGTGGGTCATAGTTCCATATAGTGAAATTTTTATAAGCAGAGAAGTAACAAATAGAAGATGTTTTGTCTGTGTGAAGAACACATTCTAATGGCAAGGGAATAAAGACAGCAAACAATATAAATACAAAACATCACAGTAAGAAATGGGGAATGTGGAGCAATAGAGAATATAATTCCATAGAGGGAATGGTAAAGACATTTACTGAAGAAATAGTAAATAGCATTTAATCAGGTTTAAACAAAAGAATTCTGCTGTAAGTATTCATTTCACTCACGATGTTATATATGACAGCACAAAGGAATAAAGAATACTTGCACAAATGATGAAAAGAATGTTCTAGAAACAAAGTGTAGCAATCATGAGCTTTTGCAGTGAATTTCCATTATGAAACTTGGGTGGTTAAGAACATGGGATTCTTTAATGATTAAACGAAGAGATCCCTGTTCTAAGCTAATGAGAAAAAGAAAATCTATGGAAAGCAGTGTCCAGCTTTAGAAACCCTGCCTTCTCCCCCTTGTTGGACTGCGTTGTATAATCCATGCCACCGTGAGCTATGTCTATAGGCACGAGCAGTGAGCCAACGAGACAAGGGACCAATGACCTTGTGATGTTTCTGTGAAGATTAATTGAGGTCAAATTACTTATTCATCGTTTCAACTGGCTGTTTAACATGTGCTAGGCATTTGTGGTTTCCAGGAGACTTATCAACAGTACTGCATAACAAAATCCCAGGCCCCAGGGTCTGAGAAGGTTTGCTTATCAACTTAACACATATATAAACTATAGTGCAGATCATATCGCCCTCCTCCATCTTGTACCTGAGAAATACGGCATTCATTAACTCCAAGATTAACATAGCCAAGGAAGATTTGCAAAAATATATCAAGGAACCAGCCTGCAACCAGCTCACTACCTATTGGTTAGAATCTTGTCACGTGGTTCTAGACTGCCAACATGAGGCTGGGACTTGTCGTCTCCCATGGTGCCCAGGAAAAGAACCACAAGGAGATGGAGATCGCAGAGGCTCCACAATGGGTAATAAAGGGAAACTGCTCTGCTGATGCTGGTATCACTTCCAGCGCCCTGATAATACGAGAGCAAACTAAGATCTGTTCTGCTGTGTACCAGCCGATAGCCCTTTGCACAATCTTAGCCTCTGTAGCAGCCCCACGAAATAAGTTCATTGTTTATTACCATCAGTCAAGACTAGGAAAGGATGGAATTGCCTGAAGTCACAGTGAGCAGTCATCTCTTTTGTCACTAGCGTTCTTCTACTAAAAGAGAGACAGACTCCTCTAACAGACCCAGCTACTCCAGTAAGGTCTCCTTGGCAGATGCCTGCCTTTCTCTTTGTTAAAAATTAATTAATTAATTAATTAATTAATTAAAAAATTAAAAAATCCCTGCCCTGAACAGAACCACTGTCACGTCTGTAAAGAGTTCCCCATGCGCAGCAAGTTTTTTTCTTTGATTTATTGGTAGTGTTAAAAATTGTTGTTCTATAATGGTCACATCTAGAGAATGTTGCACTTAAAGGGGAAATTGCCCTTAATAAAAACGAATGATACCAAGATCCCTCTCTACCAATGAAACGATCTCCTGTATTTTGTTCTCTGTGTGAGCATACAAAAAAAGAGAGCTTCTTTGGTCTATTATTTCCCAATTACCTCCTCTGGTGTTCGCTGAGAGTAGAGATGGAAGATGGGATCATGAGGCTCATAACATTTGATCTTTTCCAGGCTTCAGCAAACCTGTGAATCACTTTCATAAGCTAAATCAATATCAAGTGTCACCTGGTGGCAGGTAAGGACAATTCGATGGCTTTTCTAATACCTTCCAGGCATTGATTTTCCCACACATCCAGATAAAGGACATGAAAGATAAGGGATACAGGAGTATGCAAAATCAAAGTGACCACACAGATCTGAAGGTCAGCTCAGGAGACCTCAGGACCCCCATGTATCCTGACTGCCCTGATTTCCACCTGCCTCAGCTATGCCTATCTTCCCCAAAATAGTCCCTAGCCTAGGAGTTGGACAGACACTGCTAAGTACCACTAACCCAAATACTGCAACTTGTCAGTTGTCTCTGTTATCAAGAATCTGTATCTGGAATCTGGACTATAAGGAAATACAAAGTAGAAAACATGGTCCTCATGGTATGGTTCCAGACCAGCAATATCAACATCACCTAGGAACTTGTACCACCTCAGACCTATTGGATCAGACTCTCTGAGCTGGAACCATCCACATGGATAGAGGGTCCTCTAGTTTGATGCTTTCACTTCATTGAAAGCACTCAGAGAGATCATCAAAATGAGCTCCCCATTTTACAGAAATGAAAACCAAGGCCCATGGAAATGGACAACTGTGACTCAGTTTTCTAATCTCAAGTCTTCTGTTTTTAGTTCCTTAAGTTCATTTCTTTGTGTCTATCTTTGGGAAGTTGACCAGGACTCCAGTGCAGGGTAACCTACCAGACTGCAGAATGGCAGCTGTGACTCAGAGCTGAAGGCCAGAGCAGCAGGGCACTGTAAGGGCTACTGCCCAAAGACCCTACCTTAGATCATTACTCTTTTAAGAGTGAAGAACCCCTGGAGGTCACTTATCAAACCCTTTAGCTCTGGGCTGGGTTAAAGGAGGCTTCTAGGTTCTGTTTTACATCAATCTGTCAATAGCCCTAAGTCAGCATGGAGAAGATGCAGATGAGACACTTATGGGCAGTCCAATAGAGTATGCCAAAGCTCCATCTGTTCAGCAACGCAGTCAGTGGGCAAAACGAGAAGCTTCCTAGGCTGGACTGAGACTCGACTTCAAGTATTTACACAGAGACCAATTTAAATATGTTATGTGCCACTTAAAATAAAAGCTGCCATGTCTCCTTGCTTTTATCTAAATTTAACCCCATTACTCTTACTATCTTGGTAATAAAACAGATTGAAGCGTGTGGGGGGAGTCATTCGAAATAAGGAGCTTGCTTTATTTCTTATTTGCTTTCATTTTTGTTTATACCCTGCCTTGGTTTAAAAAAAAAATTGAAGCACTTAAGGATCGTTGTGTGTCCTTATGGGCTCCCCAGCTGAAGCCATGGCCAGCTGGTTCTTTAAGGCTTAGATGGCATTTGCTTTAAATAGAAGATCTTCTGATGGTAGTTTCCAGAGCGACCCCAGACCAGAAGTAGAAATGGAAATGTGTCCCTCCAAGCTTGCATTCAGTCCTTAGGATGTCAGAGTATGACAAATAAATTCAGAGAGCCTTACCAGACTGACAGGCTAGACCACAGGAGGCTACAGCCATTCTTGAAAACTCACTGCCAGATGTAAGATCTGAGGGTACCTTAGGCACCTCAACACAGCCTGGATGAGTTCAGTGCAAAAAGTGAAGGACAAGACGATCCTTTGATGTGCTTGGAGAGCAAGGCTATCAGGTGGCCTGAAGACTTCATTTTGTTTTGTTTCTCTCAGGGTAGCCCCCTTTTAACCTGTTCCTTGAGTTATCATGACATCACCCCTTTCTGTCTCTCCCCATTGTATAGTGGTGGGGAATGTTCCTTATTTGCCTAAAATGGTTTAAGAGCCTCCTTGCTAACTATTCTCTTTCCAGAATGAGAGCTGTGTTCCTGACGTGGGCTGATAGTTGGGTTTCAGCCTACCTGAGTCCTCTTTAGGAAGCCCTTTTGGTTTCAGCCCAGAGCTTCTCTGTGGGAAGTCACAGTAGAAAACAAAGCTTGGCTGGTTCTCATTACTAGTAGATTGGTCAGAATAGGTCAGATTGTGCTGCATGAACAAAAACTTCAAGATCACCATCGCCAAACATAGCAGTGTCTCAGGCTTCTCAGGCTCTGCTAAGAACTGAGCCCTAAGAAGGGCTCAGGGACAGAAGTTATTCTTGTTGCTTGCTTCTATGGCTAACACAGGAAATGTAAGGAGGCCTGGAGCTTCAAATCTTTCCCTTAGAAGGGGGCATGCAGTCTTTGCCTGTTTATGTTTCATGGGCCAAAGTATCTCTTACATTCCTATAGAATGAAAACAGACAAGCATGACCCAATGGTATGCACAGAAGTAGAAGATAACTTCAAGGTACTGAGGCAACAATCACTGACAGAATCTCCTGGATCTGGGCAAGGTACTTCCCCAAGTGGGGTGAGCCCACCAGGCTCTCTCATTAACTACTGCTCAGAACCGTGTTGATCCCTCCAGAAATAAACCTAGTCTGTTCAAACATTGTGTGCATCTCCTCTTTGTCCTAAGAGAGTTTTAGTGAAAGCAAATAGCTCTGTCATCTCCTTCACAGAATCTCAGGACACTGGTCAGAGAGACAGTAACGTTTGTATCATCATCCTACCTCCTTGAATCATTGGACCCATTCTATTAAAGAAAATTGTTGAAAGAAGGGAACCACAAGGCCTTTGCTCATCTCTCCTACTCTTAAACAGTTATGCCCTTTCTATGTCCCTCATCCTGATTGTATAAAGCATCTGGAAATCAATGTAATTAAAAAAAAAAAAAAAAAAAAAAAAAAAAAAAAAAACAGGAGAAAACAACTAGCAAGCATGAACTGCTGACATAAAATGGAGTCTGGGCGTGGGAGGGTAAGTAAAATAGATCTCCCTGAACCCATGTTCCCTCCCCCCAGACTCCCTGAGAGACATACCCAGTTGGGCTGCAGGCTATGATATAATTAGAACAATATTGCCCAGTTGCAAAGACATGTGCCTGTTTTCATGAAATGGAAGCATCTGCTGAAATTATTTGAGGTGTCCCATCACTAATTAAAAGAGCTTTCATTTATAGAGGATGCACCATATGGAGGCTGTTGATTCTTGGGTTGTTAGATGTGAATGAGTATTGCGGGAGTTGCTGGGGCAGGTGTATGGTGAAGAATATCCGGAAAAATATAGCTCAGCCTTCCAAAAATTCCCCTTGCAAGGAGGCATGTGGGTGGCGTAGCACTGCTGAACTTGTTTTAGTGAGATGTGGAAACACAACACCTTGTCCTGGGTTGCACAGGCTGCACTTGTAAACAGTTTCCCGGGAGCCCGCGATGCCCACTTTACTTGCCAAGTCACTACCTTGTGTCTTCAAGGAATTTTTCAGGCCAAACACGATAAGCTGTAGAACTTGGAAAGCCTCTGTGCAAAATGAAAATGCAGGGCCCCTTACAGAAAGTTTTTAAGAATTTCAAGCAGGCGACATCAGAGTGTCAGTGTTATAGAGAACCCTTCTTGGTACAGGTCTCTGTGCAGTGACTCCAGCTATATGCCAATAAAGCTTGACTTTGCAGATAGAAAAACAGGATCTTATGGAGAAACTGAGGTCAGGAGGAGTAGGGATGTTAAAGTGGGAAGGCATACCATGCTGTAGGCACCCTACCAGGATTTAGACTATATGGGACTTTCACATGCATAGTCTTCTCTGAGACCCCAATGCTCATTCTCTTGGTAGGACACACAGACAGAGGCACAGACTTACATGTCACCTTACTGTGGTAGAGCTGTGCTAGCACCCAGATGCTGACTATTAGGCCACATGCTACCTTATGACTTATAAGAGCCCTGCTACCTTTCAAGAGCCCTGCTTTGCATCATCCATGCCCAGCAATCTGTACTTCATGAATCAGTGTGCATCCCATTAGCCCAAGGAAGAACCCTTTGTTTATATAGAATAAAATCAGTTCCATGCTACAGTTCCAATCAACACAAAGTTCAGAACTGCAAGGAGGAGACACAACAGGTCTTCAACGCATGGGTTTCCAGCCAGGTGGGGCTAGAGGAGAGACAGAGGATATACTTGAAACAATTACAGATTTTTTCCCCCCAGGAAAAGTATTGAAGACCAAGAAGCAACAACCATTAAACTAAACAAGGTATCATATACAAGGTTAATATTTTGTTTTGTTTTAAATTCAAGGGACTAACTACATTCTAAAAGCCACTTTAGGGTGTGAAAACATTTCTAATTTTAGATTCTAGTTTTGAATAATTGCTTAAGACTTCAAGAGACACAGAGTATACATTGGAGACAACACTCTTAAAAAAAAAAAGAAAAGATAGTAAAGCTATAATATATCAAACTTTGCTAGAGGCAGATAAGGTTGTGTTATGATACAATGCCCTAAAACCAATAACCTAAATTTTTAGCTTAAGAAATGAGATAAAGAACAAAATAAACCTAAACTAGATAGAAGACAAAGAATAGCAAGGCTCAGAATAAAAACTGATTTAATCAAGTACAGGGGGAGAAAGTTAGGGCTAATTATTTGAAAATCTCAACAAAACTGATATGCTCTAGCTAAATAGATCTACAGAAATATAGAAAGATACATATGCTACCAGTATTCAACATAAAAAAAGGTTTTCTACTGTAGAGTCTCTGAATATTAAGAGAACAAGAAAATATTATAAACATTTAAGTCAACTAAGTTAACAAGTTATATTACATATGGACTGTTTTCAAAGAATTTCTATGCACCAAAATTGACATGAGAAGAAACAGAAAAACTAAATAGTGCTATGTCCATAAGTGACAATGAGAACTCCAGACTAAAATGGTGTAATAGGCAGATACTTATCCAAAGATGCACACAAGCTAATCCCTGGAATTTTAACGGACTTGAGAGAAAGTGTTTGCCAAAATAAACACATATTCTTGGTACAAAAATTGGAAAAGAACTCATTTCACGTTGGGCATCAATACATAAGAACAAAGCAGAATAGAGCATAACCAATACCATAAGTAATGTAAACATCTGAAAGCTTTGCTTCCTGATATCAGGAATATTCCCAGAATACCCACCTTCACTACATTGAGTCTGTATTTTTCTAGCAGATCTAGTTATTGTATTAAGATGAGGGGAAAACACTACAAAGAAAAAATAAAAATGTAAAACCTTCCTCAACTATAGTTGATGTGATTATTTATGAGGAAAATTCTATAGAATCAACAAAAATGATTACTACAATAAATGAATGAACTTAGTAAGATAATAGGTTAAAAGACTATTTTGCAAAAGAAAATTATATTAATATGTAGCAATAGCAACCTAATGGAAAATGGAATTTAAAGAATCCATGTGGAGCAGTGCCCCAAACCACACTATGTATGACTAATTTATCAAAGAGGCCAAAGACTGTCCTACTGGGTTTATAAAACATAGTTGAGAGAAACTCAGAGAGATCAGCATAAGTGGACAAATAGATGATTTTCCTCATGGATTAGAATAGTCAGTGCTATTAGATGGCATTTCTCTCCATATTCATTATAATTTTAGTCAAACCTTTTGTAGTAATTAAGAAGATAAAATGTATATGTAAATTCTTAATCCTGCTTATACATTTTGAGCGTTATATGGAACTGAAAAGCACCTCAACTAACCTGAGAAATTTTTATTTAAAAGAGTACTATGGGACGTAAAAGACCTAATTTTAGTTAACATGACCATTTCATATTGATGAAAGGATACATAGATCAAAGACACAGAATAAAGAATCCAGAAATCTTAATAAAGACATAATGGTCCATGCCTTTAATCCCAGCACTTGGAGACAGAATCAGGCAGATCCTGAGTTTAAGGCCAGCCTTGTCTAAAATGCAAGTTCCAGAACATTCAGGGCTATACAGACAGACTCTTAAAAAACTAAAATAACCAACCAACTAACCAACCAAAACCAAACAAACAAATCAGTGGATCCAGAAATTTACAATATATTTCATAGTTGATTTTTTTGACAAAATTACTGTGGCAATTCATTAGGAAAGAAAAAATCTTTGAAAAATGAAGTCCTGCTATTTTTGTGGTTAAAAAGAAGTGAGCATTGAGCTTTTCCTGACACCATACAAAAATAATTGACTCAAAATACATTGTGAGGGCTAAAGAGCCAGCTCAGCCAATAAAGACTTTGCCCTGTGACTCTAGGACCTGAGGTCAACTCTTATGCTCCCTTCTCCAGATTTTCCTCTCCACATTTCAAATAGTTTCCATTTTACTTTTATATCTCTTCCCTAAACACACACACACAACACACACACACACACACACACACAACACACACGTATGTACGCATGCACACTAGATCCTGTATTTGAGAGACAACACACAATATATGATAGTTATTTCTCTAGATCTAGCTTATTTTACTTAACATTATGATCTTTATGTTTACTTTCATACAATTGTATTCTTCTTTAGCACTGAAAATGTGTGTGTGTGTGTGTGTGTGTGTGTGTGTGTGCATGTGTGTGTGAATTGTTCTTTATCCATCCATCCACTGATGATTCCACAACTTGACTCTTCTGAAAAGTTCAATAGCAAACATGGCTTTAGGTATCTTCATAATAATCTGCCTTGATTATTGTTTATTGCTGTGAAGAGATACCATGATGAAAGTAACTCTTATAAAGAAAGAATTTAACTGGGGGCTTGTTTACAGTTTCAAAGGGTTAGTCTTTAGTCATCACGGCAGAAAGCATGGCAGCAGGCAGACAGGTAAGCAGAGAGAATGACTCTGGGCCTGCTGTAGGCTTTTGAAATCTCAAAGGTCAATGTCATACCTACTCCAACAAGACCAAACCTCTCAATCCTTCCCAAATAGTTCCACTAACTAAAACCAAATATTCAAATATATGAGCCTATCAGGCCCATTTCCATTCGAACTACCTCATAACTCAACTTCAGCTCTTTTGGATATATATCTAGCAGTGGTATAACATGGTCTTATGGATGTTTTCATTTTTAGTTTTGAAGGGCATCCATCATTTACTTTCTGAAAGGTCAACACCAATAGAACAAACAACAACAACAACAAAAAGCAAAATACCCTCATCTACTGTGTAGAATATCCACCATGTACATTTTGAAGAACTTGAGTTCTGATAAAGAACTCTAAAAATTCAATAACAAGACAAGCCCAGAAGTGTGTTAAGAACAAAAGCTCATAATCAAATAGCCAATAAATACACGAGAAGATGTACAGCATCATTAGTCACCAGGGAAATGTGAATTAAATTAAAATCACACTGAAAGGCCACCAGCCAACCACTAGAAGGTCTAAAATGTAAAGACCAACCATGACAGTGTTGAAGAACATACCAAGGACCTAGAACCCTCATGTACTGCTAGTAGGCACAAAAGTTAGACAGTTTTTCAGAAAGTTGAACATATATTTGCCCTTGACCCAGCCACTCTACATCTGGGTAGAAATGTAAATGCCAAAAGACACATACATATTCATAACTGCTGTGTTTGACACAATAATCAAACAGAAACAGAAAAATAAAAACAACATAAGCTCTATCCACAGATGAATGGCTAAACAAACATGGTGTGTTCACTCACTGAAATTCTACTCAGCAATACAAATTGGTAACCAGTTTGTGAACACAGCATGCATGCAGCTCAGCATAAGTATGCTTTGTTAAAATAGGCCATATGAAAAGAATGTACACTATATGGATCTACTTATAAAAATTCTAGAAAATGCAAAATAATTTATAATGACATAATATAAATTAGTGTTTGCCTAGGAAAGAGGGTATAGGGATATGTGGGCCACACAGAGGCAGACTTTCTAAGATAGTGAAAAGTTTTTTAGCTGTTGTGGTGGCTTAAAGAGGAAGGTGGTTGGATATCAGAGAAGTGCCAATCTGGAGATCTCCTGAGGCAGGTCTAAGCATAGGATTTCTGTCTTAGGACTCCTTTTCCTCTTCTATGATACTATTAAGAAGTGCTTCTGTTGAACCCTTGCACAAGATAGTCCTCCAGACAAATACAAACATATTGAAATGCCTTTTCAAGGCTTGCTAAAGAGATTTCCAGTGACATTAGTAAAAGGTTCCTAGTTTCTGGATGCTATCAGGTTGAACCCAGATGCGATGCTAGGGCGATCTACAACAATTACTTTTTTATATTTTGGGTTCTCTATTTTCAGCACCATTTTTGGATTTTTTTTTTCCTTTTTGCCATGTAAAGTGACTTTTTAAAAACTCCATTCAGAAAGTGAATGAAGAATCAGGATTCTGTCAGAGAGCTTGATCTCAGAGCTTAGCCTCTAACTGAATTTTGGCCCTGTCATCATTTCTTTGAACTTGTAGGCTTTCCACCCTTGGACCCAGTTGATGTCTCCTTGGCCTCTATCCATATTATCAACGTTGGTTTCTTGAAACGATGGATGTGTAGACTTGTATCCTCAGTCATGTATTTATATTCAGTCTGCAATAATATAGTTGCCATAAAACATCCATCTAGGTCTTCAGCCATAGTCATGCAATGTATTATAGCAACAATCTCTCTGAGTTGCCTTCTTCAACAGAAACCATATAGTTGATGAAGAAATTGTTCTTGAAGGCCTGTATACAACATTTCTGAGGATTTGCTGAAGTGCAAACTCTAAGATCTCAAGGAGTTGTGAGTAGATTAGAGGTGCACAATCAACATGCCAAAAAATATGAAACGAGCCTCAATTGAGATGAACATGGTGACAGAGTTGCCTAAAGAACTCAGGTAGTGAGCAGTTGGTCAGGATGGTAACAGAGGTCCTAGGAAGCAAAAGATAGAATCAGAAAATGTCTGGGTTGATGGGTAAAAGGACAGCCTCAAAGCCCACCCTCATCTTCTTCCCACACCCCCTGTTTGTGTGGTAGATGGATTCTGGCTATCTCCTTGATGTTTTCCACTAGATTTTCTAGAAATATATACCTTGGATTGCTTTTTATAATTTTCCTTGGATTTCTGGAGAGAAACAGAACAGTGTTATTTTTGTGCTTTCGGTCTGAAAATGAAGCCAATCAAGTGGCTATTTGATCCAGCTCTTGCTAAATAACCATCTATAGAGAACAGAACAAAGAATCCTATAATCTGTTTAAACCTGAAAGGAAAACTGATTGTTTTATCCAATAATTTTTAGTATATGTTCAAATTAAAATGCTTCCCAATGAATCAAAATTTCTAGTATAACCAACCTACTTACTAAAATTGCCCCAAATTACCAAATATTTAATGGGGGAACACTTCCTTCTTTGGATTAGAAGTATCAGAAATCAATGTCCAATTCATCTTCAAGGAAGCTTTTCCAATTGGTCCAAACTCTTCTCCGGTGTATCAGCACTTCCTTGAAGCCCTTCACCTCATCAACCTCTTTTGCCTCAAGGGGACAATCAATCAGGAGGTAGGCTCAAAGCACAAGGTTCAGCCACAGGGGTTGTGCTGGCTGATCTTCAAAAGGACTAGTCAGGAAGGAAGTTGGGTCTGAAATTAGAGAGAGAAAAAAGCATTCAAAAGAATTATAGCATAAAATAATTGTTTGCACAGGATATGAAAACCAGAGGTAGATGCAACATGAACACCAATATCCTCCCTAAAAAGATAGAAAAGATAGTTGCTTAACTACCACAGTGGCAAAATTGAGATCCAAGGAGGTACAGTGGAGCAGAAAAGTGATTCAGTTATCTTGGAGGCCTTGGTCTGAGCATCAATATTACTTCCCATTAGGTTTAGAGAGCCCATGGGAAATCCTGGAGGCAAGACCATATGCCAGCCACTCATCCTGGACAGGACCAATGCTACTGCAGCAGGATCATTTCCCAGATATGTGTGTTGAGAAAAATGGAAGTGTTAGTGTGTGTGTAGGTGCATGTGTGGGGGTATGTGAACATGCACATGTGTGAGTATGCATGTGGAGGCCAGAAGACCATCTTGCGATTCAGTCTTCATGGCCATCACCTTGAATGAGGTCTCTCATTGGCCTGGATCTTGATAAGTAAGCTGGGTTGGCTGACCAGCTGCCTCTATCTCCTCAGCACTGGGATTGCCAGTCTACATCACCAAGCCTGCTATTTTTTATGTGGGTTCTGGCGATCCAAATCAAGTTTTTGTGCTTTCAAAGTGATCACTTTACTGACTGAGCCATGTCCCCAACTCTCGCAGAGGAAATTTTCAAGGAAAGCAGCAGCTAGTGGATTTCCATGGACTCTGAGTAATGCATAATTTCTCCAGGTTGGTCCTGAAGGTCTTCAGAGCACTGGCATCTGAGATGATCTTCCACTGTCCAGTCAAAATGGACACTGATTTACAGTGATAGAAGGGGCTAGCCCTGGATCCTGCTGCAGTGGTGGGCATTAATCTTTAGATCTGGGTTTTGGATACTTACAGGGTTATGTCCCAGACTCATGACAGCATGTGGGGTAGATTTTAGTACCTAAACAGCTAGCCTGGGTCTATTATGTTGCTCACATGACAATATTATTTGCAATAGCCCCTTTGGATGAACCACCTGTTTCCGGCCAGCTGGGCCTGCCCACACACAGATCATAGATTTACCACAGTAGCCTCACTGAGCATGCTTCTGACATTCACATACCCACACACCATTCATGGATTCTTGTTTAATGCAGAACATTCATCCAGTCCCTGTCTCCCCTTGTCTGAGCTAGAGCAACTGGTCAGTCCCTACATTAGGTAAGCGCTTGTTGCTTAGAGTCCTTTAGAAAGAAGGCCCCTTGAAGTGTTGATGATACCTGATATGTCTTGTTTCTCCTTTTTGGTTCCCACAGAATCGTGTGTACTTCAAGGCCTACAGCTGACCCTCAAAAAATGTGCTCTTCAAGGAACTGTCTTTAAAAACACTAATTTTTTTTTAGGGTGGTGGACAAAGCATTTAGAGTGGGTAAAGATGCAAGAGTTCCCAGGATCTTCTTTCCCACTCCCACCCTGGGCAACTCTTACTGCATTTGATTCCTGTATTATTAAGAATATGTGAAAGTAGCCAGAATTCACTAGCTTAAAAACATTTTCTATGTGCATGTACTTTAATGTCACAGCAACTTTTGAGTTAGGTGGTTTAATTATCCCCATTTCATGAATGCAGCACCCAAGGCAGAAGAAATCAAGGTGACCTGCCCACAGTGCCTAGAGAAACCAATAGCATTATTCTTCACTGTATCCACTCTTTCTAGCACAGTTTGCTTTGTGAGTTTTCTTTACAAGCCATGTTAGGATTGATTCTCCCATGTCTCCTTTATCCTAAGATGATGCTGATCTCGTCTTGGTAGCATCACAGTGGGAGCCAAGCCAACACTCACAGAAGATCAATTTGTGAACCAATATAATTTATCTAAATTTGTTTGGAATCAATGGGGAGTCCTGTTCTGCAAGCCCATGAGGAAAATGGAATATAGATCAACCTCTCTAGCTGAACATTCCAGCCCATTGCCCACATAACTTTTAGCCACATTGATAGGAACACACTGGCTGCATCCACAACCCATTGGGAACAACTTAGCAGTGTTTTGATATTAATACTAATGGACTTTTTGAAAACTTATAATGGAGCAAAGGCTGTGCTAGAAGATGTATGCATGTTTTCTCACTCTATCCTCCCAAGAGTCTGCTGATGTAGGTACAATGATTGCTCAAGTTTGCAAAGTTGTTTAAGTTTTCACAGGTGGAGAGTGATGGGTCCAGGATATATGCTTTGTTTAACTTAATCCACAATCAAGCATCTAATTGGGATATATATGTAGCTTTTGCTCAATATTGAATTTTTTTTTCTGGAGCTGGGTGTGGTGCTATACCATGAGATGTGGTGTTCTAGGAAGCAAGTGAACCAAGGGATGTACCCCAACCACAAGCTAAGCCAGTTTAGCCTTTAGGGACTTAGTTCCAAGTCTGTGGAATGCAGTGTTTCTTTGCCTCAGTTTTTGGTGAATTGTGTGGATTCATCATTGCAGGTAAGATTATCTGGGCACAAGTATTAAAGGATGCACATAAATATGGACATTGGTGTAAGAATAGTTACACTTAGAACTATTCAATGTCATTCTGTGCAAGGTCCCGTCTCAGATACTTTAGATTAACATCATTTACTAAAGTTCATAAAACAACTCATTAGAAATAGGTTATATTTATATGGCCTGTAGGAATATATATATAATATTCTCACCTTAAAATTAGAGAAGTGGAGAATGAAGATGCATGAGGATTAAGTAACTAGCCTATTGATACAAAGCTATGAAGAGGCAGGAAGCATTCATTCATTCTCTGACCTTCAGATTCCAGAGCAAGCACTCTATCCACTGAGACCTAGGATCTTTAAGCTAACCAGTTAAGAAAAGCCTATGAGTGGATTTTGCCACAGACAATTATCATAGAGTGTCATGGAAAAGAGGAGTGACACACATGGTTGAAGGTGACCAAATGGAGGGTTTTTCAGCAAATAGGGATGGCTTCATGGCCTACACATGCTTTCTTACACATGCTATGATCTGATCCATTTAAAGCATCCTTCCCTTCATCCTCTGCTAAGCCAAGCAGAGCTGATCCTATGTTGTTGCACCTGGGACTTACAATAACCTGAGCTCTCCGCCATCCTGGCTTGCCCTACATAAAGTGAACTGAGTCAGCCCTGCAGCACTGGCGTTGTTCTCCATTCTGTGCTTTGCTGTTTGTGGCTGGTACATCTGTGGTACATAGCAGACATTCCTGATTTGACTCCCCTGGAAAATAGTGTTACCTTGTTTAACACTGGCAGAATGCTTGGGTTTGATTCCAAGCTCTTATACTTACTACCCTGGTGATCTTAGATTGGTTATTTCTCTTTAATCTATTAAGAGGGGTGGTTGACTCCTGTAACAACTGGGTAAGATGTTTTATGAATTGCTTGTCATCTAGTAAGGTCTCCATAAATGAAGAGGAATACCTGTTACTGTCTACACAACTTCAAGTCCATCACTTCCTCAAGGACAAGGCTCTATCCTACTCATGTCTGTCTCTTCAGAGCCTATCACGGTTCCTCTGTCCAATAGGTGAACCAAAACCATTCTGGAATGGCTAAACTTGGTGTCTTTGATTCTCTGATATCTCTTCTATGCCTTCTCTTTAAATGTTCAAACCTAGACTTGGCATGGGGGCCTTTCCAACTTCCTTTCATCCAACTTGATCTCGTTCCTCTACCAAGGCTCCATAGGTATTTCATTTTCTGCCTCTAGCTTATGAGGCATCCATTCCTCAGTCTTCCCATTCCCTCTGATTGATCACTCCCAGGACTCTGTGTCCAACATGGCTTTATGTAGTGACACAAGCGGCAGTTTAGTGGTGTGTGCAAACTTTGCTTTCATTCTAAATCAATGGATTTTTTTTTTTTTTTTTTTTTACAAAAATCTTACCTTATTCCTCAAAGGCCCATAAAGCCCTTCATGGTGCTCAAGAGAATTGTTCGCTCTAAGATTTTAAAATTGCTTCCAAGTTACTTATCATTCATTCAGGCTTGTACTATTCTTTAAAATTCTTATTGATTTTTGAAACAGTCCTTTAATTGATATCAAAAAGCAATTACATTTTCCAGGCTGTAAATCTGCTTCATTCCCAATATTAAATTCATCATCTCTGTAAATAATTTTTCTCTTATTATGCATACATATTAGCCAAACTATAAATAGCATCATTAGTGTACCCATGGTTGCCTTAACAATCAGTGACCCTTGAATTTGATTTAGAAAAATTGATTCCTGCTGAATTTTTCACTTAAGTGAAATTGCCATCCCCACTGAATGTCTGGGAAAATGAAGGTATTAGAGAGCCTTTACCTTCTATTTCCTCCTGGACTCTAATATAGCAATTTAAAGCAGAGATTTACATACACTCACTTGTTGATGAATGGCCCTACTAAAAGATCCTTGCCTTAGCAGTGTGCATATTTGGTCCTGTCTGGTTCTTCAATGTGAAGCTTTATAAAAATAGATTTTTGTAATTACACAGAAGATAACACAGCACCTTCATGTTGAGGTCTGGTTTCCACCTGTGGGGAAGCTGAGTGAGATTCCAGGGAGCAGAGGAGGCCTGTGATTCCAATGGGAAGTCTTTAGCCCCTGAACATGATCCACAGAGGACCTCTTGGCAACAGAGAGAAATCTCCATGAAACAGGAACCCAGAGTTGTAACGACCCGGTCTGTTCGGTCAGTCAACAGGGTCTCCAGCGCAGGAGTGAGGATACACGCTTCCAATTCCTGCAGTGTCCTTCACTGTATCCCGCTTACTGGAGCCCAATGTTGAGGCACCACTTTGTACCTGCCCGGAGCTGCCCCAGGTTTGGGGACCACCATATCCCGGCCGGATCTGCTGCTTTGGCCTGCGGGTCAGGGTCTAGCAAGAGAGAGAGTGAGGAATGGAAGGGCAAGAGACGCGAAGACTGGAGACAAGACAGAGAGTCTGTTCAAGTCCTGTTCTCTGTTCTGTTTTATTTCTCTTGAAAGGAAATCATGGATATATATATAAGCATAAGCAGGGGGACACAGCTGAAGACACTTTACAACGTGCACCTTGCAGCTGGGGTCACCAAACAACAAAACAAGATATGGGAGAAAAACATGATGTTTATCAGAGTGTGCTCAGTGTTGTAGGCTGTTGAAAAACAAGTCTCTTGTCAGGGTATATGGCTTGAGATGGCTGCAAAGATGATAGCTGCTTTCTGCCAGAAGTTGGCTTCCAACACAGAGTGATGTCTAGGGAATGGCAAATGGAGCATAAGACAGGTAAGCATGTAGAGTTCTAGGAAAAGACAAGAGTGTTGGAACGGTTGACTTAAAGTGACTGGAGAAGACATACTTTGTTTTTCCTATTCTTTTCATTGCCTTGGGTTCTTTCTTTTTAACATTGTTACATGTTGTTTTCTCAGTAAATATAAAACTAGGGCGAGATAAAGGAAGGAGGAAGTGTTTGAGTTAGAATAGCCTTATTTGGCCTTGGTGAAACTAATTTACCAACCCTAGCCCTCTACAAAGCTCTGATGTGACAAAGGGTTGTGTATCTTGTGTTAGATCCAGGAGAGATCCCAGCTCTCTTTAATGCCTGGTCTTTTGAGTATACTGGGGAGCTTTATAGCCCATGGTTTCCTTGAAGTCAACAAGCAAACATCTCTTTAAGATGCCCAGCATGCAGAGCCCCCTCCTTCCACTTCTGTAAAACAGGGATATGTATTTTTATGCTGTCTAAACATTACATGATTTAAACGATATAGGAAACTGCTTTTAGAACTATGAAGTAATGTACCTGAACAGTTTTATTAACTGAACTGAGACAAGACTTCAAAGGAAGAAAGCAGATGACTACTCAAGGGACCAGAAACTGTAATGTTGTCTGCCCAGCAGTTTCCCTGCCTGGATGGATGGCTTCTTTACATGATTATGGTTATCTGAATGTCTCCCAGCTCATCTGCACTACCTAAGCTCCTGATACCTTAGAGGTACAAGGACTTCTAGCTATAAACAGCCTGACTTCAGGATAGGGGGAAACATGGATGACTCTTGCTTTAGTCTTCACTAACTGAAACAGACTTTGAGAAATATTTCAGAAGTAAGAGTCTTTGTATATAGGTACAAAAGCAAAAGTCCTTCTGAAATGCACAGCCAGAGTGTCTGAAAAGGACACCAAGAGAGTTTAGACTAAAGGATTCCACATGTCCTCCTCTATCTTACCTTGCTAACAATTGTAGTTTCAGAAGGAATAGTGAACAAAGTATTTTGGAGCAGAGAGCGCTCACACATGACAATACCAAGTTTCAGATGCAGGAAGTGCTGAGAATCACATGCAGTGTCAGTGACAAAGTGTATCAGCCTAGGGATGGCACAGTAAAATTGGAACCCCATTCACAAGTTACAACTTAGGAGTGGGAGTCTGACACACGTGGATGTTGATGTAGCCAGTACCCTATGACAAAAGAGATGGCATTTCCATTTCTCCATTCTTCTCTGATTCACTCACATAGTCAACTGCTCACTCACACAGAGGCAACCACTGCACCACTTTCCTTGTATGTTCTCGTTCTAGGGTCCAGGCTAAAGAGTCACCTGTGAAACCAGGATGTGATCATCCTAAGACAGGAGAAGCAGATCTGTGCCCTTCTAACAGCCTCTTAGAGCTAGCACGCAAAACTGTCGATTGATTCACAGTCCCTTGGTCAAGTTCAATGTCAATGAAGTGGTGAAGAATCCTTCTCCAATGGTGCAGGTTTGGTATGGATACAGAAAGGATGTAGATATTGCTTGAGAAACAGTAATGTATTGACTCCTGGAGTAGAACATGGGTTAAAAGGGACCCCAATTCTCCCATTATCCTGCTGAGATGAATGCATGTACCAGCTGAGAATACACAATGGGACGATTCCCAGACAGGAGGCTCTAAGCATCCACTAGTCTGTGTGTTAAGCCATGTACCTGGAAACAGCCGAACCTGTGAATAATGAGCTTTTATGTTCTAATGTTAGGTGTGCCAAGAACTTCCTGAGAAGGCTAATCTATAGAAGCCACTATTTAATGGGAGTTTTGATCCCAGCCGAAGAGAAAGGTATGTACTAGACCCATGGGAAACTCACTACTGACCCACTTGGTTCCAGAAAACATGACTTTCCACAGTATCCCTGTTGAACAAGGCCAATACTGGCTCCCCTCTTTATATCACTGTGTAATTGGGAGAATGTTGGCCTTTCTGCCATAGTTATTAGACACACAGATTGCTATTTAGTCTGTCCACTATAAAGCCTTCAGCTCTGTGAATGCCTACAATCTCCAATCAGACCTTTGCCTCAGGTTGCCCCAGTTTTAGTTCCTTCAGTTCTGGAGACACAAGACAGGCTCTGAGTGGTTTCTATAATTTCCTCATCTATTAGGTTAAACACGGAAAGAAATGCTTTTCTGCTTCACAGTTAAAGGAAGTGACAAGCCACACCCCGTTGACATGGTCTGCACAGATTCTCTGTACAGACCTTGTAGCCTCAGCACTTCAAACTCTGGAGATGAAGAACAGATCAGTCAGCACTCCCACCTTACTTTGAGATATGGAGCTACTTGACCCAAACCATATCAATGTAAGTTATAAACACCTTCATTGAAAATGCTCATATATTAAGCCTTGATAGAGAAGGAAGATGGTATAAAATGTTCTTGATTATCTTCTATTACTTTGTGCATTTGTCAATATGTCCTTTCTAGTAAATAAAAAAAGATGAGGGTGCCTAAAGAATCAAACCAAGGCTCTCTAGGGAGAAAATACTTTAGCAAAGACCTGAAAGAAGGAGAAGAAGGAAGTTTGTTACAGGCCCAAGGGACAGCTAATGCAAAGCCTTCAACGAGTCTGTCATTTTCTAGAAATGGGCAGGAGTTCTATAGGAGCAGAAGGAGGAGGATGAAAGGCAGAGGAAGGGGGACTGAGAGCAGAAATTCAGGGTAAGGCCCTGTGGAGTTTTACAGCCATAGTGAAGGTGGCTACAGGGAGATTTAAAGGATTCTACAATGGAGAGTCATTCGCACTTTTATGTATTATTTTTATTAATTTATTTGCAAGCATGTATGTGTGTGGATCGAATGTGTGTCCCTGTTCATATGGGCTTGCATATGTGCATGCAGGTCCATGTTTGCCTGTGTGTGTGAATGCATGTGAAAACCAGGAGGCAGCACAGAGGGTCTTCCAGTATCACCTTCATCTTTGTTTTCTGAGGCAGAGTCTGTCATTAAATCTGGAGCTCAGCAACTGACTAACTGGCTGCTCAGCAAGCTCTGAGGAGCTGTCTGTCTGTCTCTGCCTCATGCTCACCCTAGCAATAGAGTTACAGACACTTTTACATGGGTGCTAGGGACCCAAACTCAGATCCTCATGCTTGCAAGGCAGTCACTTTACTGCTGAGCCAACTTCCCATCCCTAATTCACTTTTGAAAGGTCATACTGAGACTGAGACTGTAGCCTAGTAGTGGAGTCCTTGCCTTGTATGTTTAAGGTCCTGAGATTCATCACCAGCACTGATTTAAAAATAACAAAGACTTCTATACCCATTGTGTGGAGATGCCTACACTGGGGTTAACATGGACAAAAGGGACATTTGCTATGGTCAGAGAGAAACTGTGTAAGAGACTATCAAACCTCCTTCATGTCTTACAAGGAGATTGAATCTCAACCCCATTTGCCATTAGTTTTTGTCATTGATTGTGCATGCATGAGTCTCTCTCTGTGTCTCTGACTCTGTCTGTCTGTCTGTCTCTCTATCTGTGTGTGTGTGTGTGTGTGTGAGAGAGAGAGAGAGAGAGAGAGAGAGAGAGAGAGAGATAAAGAAGGAGAGAGAGAGAGAGAGAGGGAGAGAGAGAGATCATGAGCACCATGTGCTCTTCCTGTCTCTGCACATGTGCTACAAGCAAGACACTGAAGAATTGCAAGACACAAGCCACCCTCCCCAACCCCCATAGAAAGAAAAGCTTCTTGTCAATCAGGAAACCTACATCATACTTTAATCTGAGGGGAAATCAGTATTTATTGTGTGAAACAACTAAAATCAAGAGGTTTGTTTGTTGTATTCACAGAACTAGAGAGGATGCTGCAGAGACACTGGGGAGAAGTGACCACATTTAGGAGACCCGACACTTTGAGAGTTGAGGCTCCAGAGGCACAGCTAAGAAATGATACATCTTGGTTCTGATTTTCAAAAGCCTCCTAAAAAGAGGATGTATCTCAGTTTTACAGTTGTTAAAAATGAGACTCAAAGAAGTCACACAGGTAACAAATAACGGGCAGAATAAGAGTTACAGGACAGCTTCTGCCTTGTGCCGCTCTGTGGCTGATGTTAGGGAATAGTTACTTTTTGGAGAAAATAAAATCTGATTCTCTCTGTGGAAGAAAAAACAAGACATCAGAGAAGAGAGCCTCCAGTCTGCACAGCCCCTGGGTGATGCCTAGTAGGCTCTCTGCTAGAATTCAGATATGGATCCTTTATACCTATGCTGTAGGCTGTGATCCCTTCAGGTCACCCAGGATTTGATCATCTCCAAACAGGTATGGGAAGCCTCAAGGCAGAGCTCCACAAACTCATTCAGCATATGCTCATGGAATAATGGTAGTTGGGTTAGGCATGAGATGACGTCTGTCCAGGAATAGCATGCCCCGTGATGCTGGAATCCATTGAAGTGAACACATTGTACCAAAGGTGGCACTGGTTACAGAATACTGAGACCCTTGGTGCACGACCACTCAATGTTCTGTGAACATAGGTCAACTCAGGCCTCTTTCACAGGCCACAGATACAGTGATTCTCAAGCATGTGGCTTCCTCTCTGTTAAAGGGACTGTCTACTGGAAACTGGACAGGAGAATTCATCTTGGCACTAGTCTTCCTCTCACTGCAGTCCTCCCTGAAGGACATTCATTTCCACCTCAAGCTCATTGCTCAGCTGGCAGGTGTCCTTCTCACAGAAGAGAAACATGAGTGTGTCTGTCCATGCCAAGCAGAGTGACAGCCATGCCAGGCTCTCAGAGGGATGCAGGGATTTATGGCCACATCTCCCTCTTGGCATTTATATTGCATGGCTCCTGAAGGAGAAACCCTTTTCTTTAAGTCATAAACACTGCTGGGGAGGAAGATAGAGGACGAGAAGGGCCTGCAAAAGACAGTGAGACAGATAGAATTTAGTTGTGAAAACATGCAGATGGAGAGAAAGACACTCATTCTAGAAGGGAATCCTCTGGTCAGTCCATTGAGTTTGGTTCAGTCTTTTGCTGAACTCTTGACCTATAGGTCCATGAGTGGGATAAAATCACCCTCCCCTCCGCTCAGTAGACTGTGTCATGTTTTGAGAACTACCACTCTTTTTCCACCCAGGCCATGTTTCCTTTCAAATAAAGTACATACTTTCCTATCCTATTGACTGCAGGTGTAGTTGAGAGACTTGCTTGGGGAGAAATACATGTGAATGTGATGTCAGTCATGTCTGAAGAGAAGCTTCAAATATACCTGTGGGATTCTGCTCTTCTCTTTTTGTTTCTGCCCTCAACTATAACAGCACGACCCAGAAAACAGCTACCCCTTTTGTCAGGATACAGTTCAGTACGCTGGGTGGTTATAAGCCTTTGGAGCTGTTTGTTACTGCAACGGAAGCTAACACATACAACCACTCCATGTGCTAGAGAGATTTCCCAAATATTACCTCACTGAATTCGTGAACACACACATGTGCTAGTGCATAGGAGGAGGAAGGACTAGCAGGTACATTTCATTTTCCTCAGAATCCAGTGTGGAGACTGAGACGGGAAAGTAAAGGGTAACTCCACAGCCTCACAGAGTTCCGAGCCTGGCCTCAGCTTTGTAACCCAAAGTTCTTTCATATCTCACAGCTTCCTAGCCACAAAAAGTCCATTCCATTCTCTCAATAACATGACCCCGAGGGGACTCAGCTAAGGAGCCGACAGCCCGCTCCCAGCTAGAGACCTGGACCCTTTTGCTAAGAAGAGTACATCCCCAGTTCTCACAGTCTTAAGTTAAGAGATAATGAAAAGCTCCAGGAAAGACTCTGGCCTGTCAGTCAAAAACACCCATGTCAGCCTCACCTCTGCTCCTCATTAGCTGTGACTAGAAGGCAATTCACTTAACCTTTTATCAGAATCGCAATAAGGATATTTGAACTCTCTCCTCTTTCAGAGATCCTGCAGAAACCAAATGAAGTAATGAACAGGTATGAGCGCGTGCATTGCCTGTGGCAAAGTGCCGTGAAAATGGGAGCAACTTTGTGCATTGTAGGCCTTGAGAAAGCTGAGAATCAATGACAGATAGGTCTTTCTCCATGGTCAGCATCCCAAGGGATTCATGTCTCTGATGTTTATGGCCAAACAGTGGGGGGCACCGGGCTGGTCCTCAGCATTGATCCAGCCAGCCAGAGAGTGAAAGTCGAAAGGATGCATGCCAAGTCAAAGGGATTACTTGGCAGGCTTGGAAAAGCTGGCAAGAAGCCATCCTGAACAATAGGTCTCAAGATGCCAGAGCAGCTCTGCAGGCAACAAAAGCAACATGGCTAACTTCGCAGACTGAGAGGGATTCACTCCTCAGTTCGCTCAGCAACCATTTCAAGGTCCTCTTTGTGTTTCCTGTCCCACACTGAAATGGTGGGAAGGCATCTTGAAGAGAGTTTCTCCTCCTGCTGGGAATAGACACAAGCATAAGGCTTCATCCCAGAGGGGACATTAAAGCCCTAATATTGTGAAGATTCCATTTGAGTTGGCCTTAATTCCATTAGGCTAGGGAGTAACATCTTAACTCTGGATCACACTTCTTCAGAGATGGATTCTCGTGTGTGAGAAACGACACAAAATCTCTCTCTGTCTCTCTCTCTCTCTCATGTGTTTGTGTGTGTGTGTGCATGTGTGCGTGTGTGCATGCCCATGTGTGTGTATATAAGAGAGAGAACCTATAAATGGGTGTGAGTTGAAGTAAGAATGTGAGTTTGTATGTCTATGCGTCTGTGTGATGAAGTGTAGGTAATTGATGAATTGGAACATGAGGGAAGAATAGAAGAATAATCCTTAACAAAGAGGCCACATCTTCCTCTGCAGTCACAGGACAGAAGCTCTTTGTGCCTCTTTTCTCTCAAGAAAGTTAGCCTGCCACAATGACTTCTTCCATGCAATTAGAACAAAGAAATGCCTCATTGTAGTCTGTCTTCTTGTCCTCTTGTTTTTGCTTTGCTTTGTTACACACAGCCATGGGCAGGTTAGCTCTGTCTACTCCTTGCCCCCGCTAGTGAACAGACTACCCTCAAGGAGAAAAGACAATAACTCAGGTCCCACCAAATTCAGACCTAGACAATCTATACCCAAGCATGTTTGTGAAAAACATAAAAACGTGACATATTTTCAGATCATTCTTTCTAATATAACAAGTCTGAAATGGAAATGTTGGCAGGTCGTGGAAAATTAGTAACTTGGATCTAGGGAAGCCACTGTGGAACTCTCTTCACACGTGCTTTGGCATAGTTCAGCTTTATTTTAAATTTTGGAGAGGCCTTAAGAGCCTAGCTTCTTTAAGAAAAGACTCCAGAGAAGAAGGGTATACAACACTGTGCCGTATTGTGCAGGTTCTGATGCCCAGTCGTCAGAGTCTTGGAAGGTCTATTCATCAGCAAAAGTAGGGCAGAGGAGTGGAGAGCACAGGCAGAGGGCAGAGAGCTGAAACTTCCTGTCAGTGACTCAGTCCTTAGGTAACCACAACCTGATTGGAAGAGGAATCAGACTGTGAACCACAGGAGCTTTCTATTTTCTTTGCACTCCGACCACAAAAAGAAAGGAAACAAAAGTCAATTGTCTAAGGGACTTGGAGAGAGACAAAAAACGGAGAGATCCTATGCAAAAGGCAGCCACGAGGAACACATGTGTGGACATGGTCCAGAGGGGCAGGCTCAGGACAGGCAGGAGCTGGAAGGAGAGTTAAAAGGGGTTCTGGAGAATAGGGGAAAAAGGAGGTCAAACAGCAATTAATGAGAGACTGTGTTCAAAGGCACCAAGCTGTGCCCACTGTTGCAGTTCCTTCCAGGCCCCCTTGAACCCTTGAACTCATTCACCTCCTATGGGGTGACATTAATTAATGCATCCTGATGTTCTTTTAAAAGATTTCCTTTTTATGGGGGAATTGTAGCAGGCTGGCTTGCCACTGAACTACTAGCTAGTTACACCTGGAAAAGAATATCATAGCCCCAGGCCCATCCCAGGCTGAGCCCTCCCTGGGTAATCTTGATAGTAGCCAACTCAGTCATCCTGGGCTTTCATGATAGGAGAAAGATGTGGTGGAAATAATAGAAATAGGAGACCCCATAGGGTGGCCTTCCAAGGATACATGTCACTAGATGGGGGGAATGTAACATGTTTAAACAAGGAGGATTTGAGAGTTGTATTGCCATAGAGATAACTTTAGTGTTAGGTGAAAATGTATGAATAATAGTGTTACATGTGGACCACATGTTCTTGGATTCTGACAGGCTGAAACCATAGTATTTTGGTAAATAAAATACAATTGAGGCAGATAGAGAAGCTTCCAGAGTCCCACCCTGTTCAGATTCTATCTTATGCAGAGCATGTACAGGAATCTCTGGGATCCCTTTCCCACAAGCCTCAGTGATGCTTTGACATCTCCCAAGCAGAAGATCTTGTTGTATTACTCTGCAAGCATCCTCTTTACTATATAGGCTCTTTGACTCACAGGATATGGCTGCTGCTAGTTTAGAATACTCTTCATTTGAAAACCACAACAAAACTACATTTTCTAATTTTGGAACAGATGCCTGGGTGCGATACCTTTAAAACCTTTGTTTTTAGTAGTTTAGACAACGCACACTGTACACTATTTTCTATTCAGCCACTGATTAAATTAAACATTTTAGTTTGCCCAAATTCTAATTTAGAAAAAAAAATTGGTCAATAGTGTTTGAGTTTGGATGAATGGGTGGATGGATGGATGGATGGATGGATGGATGGATGGATGGATGGATGGATAGATAGATAGATAGATAGATAGATAGATAGATAGATAGATAGATGGGTAGGTGGGTGGATGGGTGGGTGGATGGATGACTGAGTTGGTAGAAGTGTGGACACTATATGGCACAACCTTCTTCCCCTAACATATAGATGTGACCTGCTTCTCATGTTGGCCAGATCTTGCATAACCAAGACTGTATATCCTTTCTCTCCTATTAGAATCTCCACAGCTGTAGAATGAGCAGCCAGGACCCTAATAAGGTTTTGAATGGAGCAGATTGGGGTCCTTCTAAAAAACTTTGAGCCAGCTCTCACAGAGCCCTGCTGGCTTACAGAGCTAAAGTAAGCCAAGGGAGTCCTACCAGCCTGGTTATGGGTTCCCTGGTTCTGGGAGCCAGTTGCCCTGTCTTGGTTCCTACCACAGACTGTGAAGACATTTTATATACTTACCTATCGCCTCTCACTCCATATACCTTTTTAGTTCCCTTGGCCAAAACATGTTCTCTGTAAATGACTGAGAAACTCATTTATACCAAAGAGTAAATGTTTCATGGGGCTTTGAGTATTACTTCTTTCTCTCCAGAACTTCTGTAATTTATAGGAGACTTCATCTTAAGTGAAAAACAAAAACAAAGGAATATCAGATATGGTGTTTTAGGCAGTTTAGCCTTGCCTCCTCCTGGCTGGGCTTGAAGCCCTGACCAGATCAGATGTGAACACTACTCTTTCATCCTTTAGGTGACTATATTCCTATATTTCTCATTCCTAGACAGACTTGGGCCCTGATTCATGTGACTTCCCAGATAACATGGATGACCAACCAACACTACGATTGCCTAGTCCCCATGAACTTTATTCTATAGTGGCCATGCCTCCCCAAAACCACCACAATTTTGTCTGATGGTTTGTTTTATATATAAGTCCTACTCTCTGTGCAGGAGGGTTGGTCAACTTCCCCCAAATGGATTTTAAATCTCAATTTGAAATCTGTTAATACAATGAACGTGATGGTTTCCTGTCAGTCCATTTCCCCTTTTATTCTCTTCATCAAACCTATATCACATGGTCATCATTCCATTATGCTTTCTATGAGAACTCTAAACTTCCAGCTAGACTACTTTGTTTTCCTGCTCTGGGTTGGGCATGGTTGCTTGGTTTTATTGGGGATGTGCCACCATGGGGCAGATCTGTTCAGCAAGGATTCATGATGCTCATCCTCAGACAGATCCTACGACCGTCCACCATGCACACCACTTTTCTGTTGTCAATGCTGTGATGCATCCCTTCCTTATTTGCCTCCCTCAAACCTCTGACTTCCCCCAAGCCCTCTCTTTTGTCTCTTGGCTTGCAACCTGCTTCCTTCTTCATAAGGAACATCGGGTCCATTACACAGAGCGAGCTTGCCCTCCCACTACTAAGCGCAGCAGCCCACCCACCTCCCTCCTGTTCCCTGGCCTTTTCCCCTCCCACCAATCAGGTCTGCCTTGTCTCCATGCCTCATGATCCAGCTTCTAGTTTCTCAGGAAACCTACACAAAAACTTACCCTTTTTCTTCCCTACCCCCTCCCAACTGTACTTTCCCAAATGGTGTTTAAATAATCATGAGTTTTTCCTCTTAAAAATGAACCCAGTTCCACCTCGAATATACCAGCCACCATCCTTTAAACTTCCTGAAATGAATTGCTCCATGCTTTCTGTTTACTGTGCTGACCCACACTCCTCTCACCAGGCAGGCTTGGCAGCCCATCACTCTCCTGAAACAAACCTTGCTTTGCTCACTACAGCTCTCTATATCCCAGGTCCAAGGGAAAAGTTTTAGTCCTCAGTTACTGGCCCCATTGGACACAAGCTTCTTCTAGTTCTTTTCTGTTTATTCTACTGACATATACTTCCTGCTCCTAGCTTTCTTAGCAACCTAGTCTTTGTGGACTTTTCTCCTGTTACCAACTACTCAGTATTGGATATTCTCAAAACTTGATCCTGGACCCCATTGTCTCACATATTACACTCTTTCCCTGTGAACCATGAACCTCAAGGATTCAGACTCTAGTTGACCCAGAAGAACTCTGAAATCTACCTTCAACTTGAGACTTCGTTCTTTCATACTCTATTCAGCCTGGCTATCAGGTTTGATCCAGAATGACCTGAAGAGAGCCCCACCTCTATCCCCTGTACACCCTAACCCAGGGTGTCTGGGGATCAGAGTGCTTCTGTGTTTTGAAGTTTGGTTGACTGTGGTGTCCAGAAGACTGCCTAAAACCCAGGATAAGGGATTCCCTCTGTGCGTGATCATTAAAGGTTACACTTTTTATTTAGTGAAGTTGTTATTTCAGCAAAACTTCAAGCTCCTTAGTATAAAGAAGATAATGTCTAAAATTTATAATGCATTAATTATGCAAATTATTAAGCAGCAGGCATAACACAATGCCCACCACATAGCCTGTATTCTTAATGGCAACTTCATGATTATTGTTCTTTTATTCGACCTTGATGACTCTATTACATTTTTCCCTGGGCTGACCCTAAAAACATTTCTACTATTGCCAAGTCTTTTGTGGGCTGAAAATCCACTTGTCTACGCATCTTGCTAACAAGATCATCCACTGTGCTGTCCTTTAAGGTTCTAGCAGCCAGGGGGCCTGCTATTAAGAGATATATATAGGCCTCTCTTCTGCAGGACCAAGGATTGCCTGGCTCTTTATAGGGCCCGACAGGATGCTTTAAACTGAGGCTGCTCCCTCTGTTATCCATCCTATCCTTCTTACTCACATTCTTATTTCTCTGTTTATCTCAGGATAATAATATCCACAATAATATCTTCTCCTAGACCCCAAACAAAATTTTTGTAAACCATATCCTTTTCTTTTTATCAACACGCTTCCTGGGTAATAGCTACACCCATGTCACATCCTCTCCTCAGCCCCTTGCCAATGTCCTCTGTGCTCTTAAGACTTTCCTTTCTTACACAGCCAACTGTCCCTGCCCATCTTGCTGGCCTTTCTGTCCCACTCCATTTTAGAGGCCCATCTCTTCTTAAGGGGGTCCTTTTGAGCTGTCTCTTTCTAAGAGGGTCTGGTTCACTTCTGTACTTAATTCCTCCACCCCAGATTTCATCATGTCTACTCTCATTAAGTAAGCCACCATGCATCTTACCTTTTTTATATTGTCAAATGTTCAACAAATATTTCATTTCTTTATGTTAATTACTTTGATTTCAACCCTTAACTCTCATGTGGTTTGTTTGGCGATTCCCAGCCTCAGTCATTTTCCACTCTCTTCTTCCTTAGGATTTATATCACCAGCTTTGGGTAGGGCATGAGGAAAGCTCTGCTAGTAACAAGGAATTGATGTGTTCTGGATCACCATTGAGAATTCCACCACCTCCAATTCCATGATCCTCTCTTACCCACTGTGGTGGTTTGTATATGCTTGGCTAAGGGAGTGGCACTATTTGGAGTTGTGGCCTTGTTGGAGGAAGTGTGTCACTATGGGCGTGGGCTTTAAGACCCTCATCCTAGTTGCCTGGAAACCAGTCTTCTCCTAGCTGCCTTCAGATGAAGATGTAGAAATCTCAGCTCCTCCTGCACCATGCCTGCCTGGACTCTGCCACGCTCCCACCTTGATGATAATGGACTGAACCTCTGAACCTGTAAGTCAGCCCCAATTAAATGTTGTTCTTATAAGGGTTGCCTTGGTCATGGTGTCTGTTCACAGCAGTAAAACTCTAACTAAGACACCCACCTTCATGGGGGAAGCTCTGGCCAAGCTGAGAGTCTGTAAGCTACACACCTAGTTTCTTTGGTGTTTGGACCATTGACACAGGAAGTGAGACACAACTGTTGCTTCACTCCAGGGCCATGGACCTTTCTTGGGAGCCAACTCTGCTCAGCCATTGGGAAACTGTTCCTTTTTCTCCAACTCATCTTTTTCATATAGCCTTGGCTTCACAGACATTCTATCTTGAGGGCCATGAGTAGGGATTCTGCAACCTGGACAAGGAAAGGAAACGGCAGAGGGAAAAGATGAATCAGGCTCTGAAACATGCATTGTGGCACCCTGAATTCATGAGACTGCACTGGCAGGTGGGGGAGGGGAGCATATAATTTTTCATTTCTTTTCCACATAGTAGACATCACAAATATATTCATGATGCGAAGACAAGATTATCTTATATTTTTGTTGGTTGCTTCTGCACTTTTAATGTCTCAAAATGAATAACACAATTTAAAAATCTCCAATAAAAACTTATCTTCCAAATAGGCATTTTTCTATTTCTGTTCCTACACAGTCTTTCTTGATGATCACCTGTTCTCATGGTTACCCCTTTCCCCAAAGCACAGGTGACCCTCAAAATGACCTTCCTGCCTCCAGATCATTTCTTGCATGTCAGACCATCATATCCAGGCAATTTAGACACCCTTATTTGCATATCTGACAAGTATCCTGAGCTCATATGGCTACCTCTGACACAGGGACCCTTAGACACACCCCTATAATCCATCTCAAGCCATCTTATCTTGACCTCAAAACCTGTCAAATCAACCTTTCACCCCATCTCTTTTTCCATCCACTAATTCAAGTACCCACCCTCATCCAGAAAACATTACCCTGACTTGTGTTTCCCCAATCTGTTCTCCACTCAGCAGTCTAAATAAGACTGTTAAGCCCTCCATCACATGACCCAAGGACCTCCACAGCATCCTCTCTAAACTTCAAGTACTGGCACAATTTGAATTCTGTTTCTGCTTCACCAGCCCTGCTCATACTCATACTTCAGCTACCCTCATTTCTTTAAGACTTTTCAATAGATCACACTCTTTCTCACTTCCATGGCCACTACTCTGCACAAACCACCCTTTCCTCAAAAAAAAAAAACCCAAAAAAACAAAACAAAAAAAAAAAACAATGGTCCCTGTCTAAAACCTCTTCTTCACTTAACAATGATAGGTCCGTTCAGCTAAGAATGGCAAGCTCTTGTTAACCTTAAATGGTCTCCATTCATCTTGGTACAAGACTCCAAGGGCTGCACATACTCACAGTTATTGCTCAATCTAATCTGTGCAGGTCTCAGCATCTGCACAGCCCAGAGTTCTTTCCTATTTCAAGGATATGACTTATTGCTGTCCCTCTGCATTTCTTATCTCCTCATTGTCACCTGGATTTCCTCCAGGTTTTAACAGAAATGTTAAAATATCCAGAGGCAATCAATTGGGCCTACAATAGATGTTCAGTGTATGTTCGAATGAAAATTTGAATGTCGAGTGTATAATTTAGGGGCCATCTTACCCTTTTCCTCCCTGATCCAATCATATCTTCCATTGTCCTTCCTCATTGAATGGCACTCAAAATCATCCCACCCCTCACGCTATAAGGTCCTAACATTACCTTTGACTTCTAAATAAGTTTCTCCTCTAAATAAGTATGACATACATCTCCTCTTTCCCATTCCCAATACCAGACCCAGGTAACATTTTATTCAGATTATTAATATTGCTTCCTAGCTGCATACCCTCTGATTCCAGTCTCTTCTCCTCAAGCTTAGCAGACTGGTTTCTGTGAAGTTCAGACAGACCTCTTTCTTCAAACCCCCTACCCTTTTACACAAATAAAAATCCAAATGGGGCATTATGCAGCAATTAGAAAGCAACAGATTAGATTCAAGCATATTGACATGAGTGAGTCTTAACAACATATTGTTTAGTTGCAAGAGTAAGAAATGAAATGAGATTATATAACGCAATGCCATTTACATACATTAAAACACATTCAGCAAACTGTAAACATTTTGTAAAAATGTAGGCAAGCAAAAAGACAGAAATCAAATGCAATAATAATGCAGTTGCCGATGGGGAGGAGACGATGAGGAAGTGATGGAGGAATAAGAAATAAATAAAGGAAGGAAGAGGGGTCTAGCAAGCACAGACGATGATAAATGGGCCGTGAACTGAGAGGAGAACAGATTCCATTTGCAACAGCAAGATTCACAAAGAACTAAGAAACAATAAAACAAGTCTCATCTCTAACAAGTGAGATTCAATTCACTCTTACATTTGTTTTCATAGTGCTTAAAACATTTCCTTGCATATCATTTGGATGTCAATAGATGCACATAAAGTTTATTTGTGTGAGCTAGGCAAGCTGTGTGACATGTCTCAGCACTGAGTCAACAAAACAATTCGTGTCCTCAACTTACACAGCCAGAAACAAACTCCCCAGTACTAGCTTCTCTACTGAGCCATTTCTTGCAAATTGTTGCTTTCGCTCAAGCACAGCAACTGTCTTAACAATGTGAGCTCACAGCACAACTATTTCTGTTTGAAAAATCTGATAAACAACGCTGAGCATATTCTACAGCCACAAAGTGCGTGAAAACGGTGTTCTAATTTTATCTCGCATAGTCAGCTATATACTACAGGTGCATTCTTTCAAAGGAACTACACATTCTATTATATTTTGAGGGCTACTCCACCTCTACATCTCACTTGCCAGACTGTAGAACCCAAATGAGACTGCAGTCTTGAGAGCCATGGGCCACTTGGGGACCAGCTTTGCTGGTGGGTTGTGGGTTTCAAGAAAAGGTGACATGCTAGTTGGTCTGCTATGCCCTACTTGTTTCCTTCCATCTTACATAGAACTGAAAAGCATGAGTAGTTGATCATGGCCCGAGTTCCATCTGAGTCTGTAAGATGTTAAGAACTCTAGCTTGCCTTAACATGAACATGAAATGTTCTCATAAACTTTTATGTAAAATCTACAGGCAAAATCAATCCTGGTAGGGAACCCAAACTCTCATAGCCCTTGACTCTGGCTAATGAAAGTGTTAATGGTTCCAATAGACACTGTAAAATAAATACTCATAAAAGTTTGCATAGCACGCTGTTATATGGTCTCATAAAATCTGCAAGGCAATTACTGAATTATGAGCTGCCCTACCCACCTCCCCAGATGTCAAGGTTAACACAAATGGAGGTGACAGAGGAGTCCAGAAGGATCCTGGTTAGAGTGGCAGCTGACACATGGCCATGCCATGGCTCTGTCTTACCCTCAGTTTTATGGTCTGTGAAGTGGGCATTTGGCCTCCAACCACTGAGACCTCTGTTAGTCCCTACTTCTTTGTGTTTTGTTCCTCAACCAGAGGAAATGTTGGTGTGCCAGGGACAAGCACTGCCTTTATTTGATTCCTTTCTTAGGTTCATGGTGACTAAAGCAAACTCTAGTTGCACCCAGGTCCTACCTTTATTCCAAGTTCATGGTAGACAAAGTGCAATGCTGATACCTTGTTCTTGAAATCTCATTTAATTCTATGCCAATGAAGTATTCACTTCCATTGTCTACATTGTAATTATAAAGAAAGTGATTTCAGACCCTGGGCTTAACCAAACACAGTAGTTTATAATGGGGAGGGTGCTCTGTACTGGGCACAGTATGGTCTGTGCCTATGTGTGTACTGTTCACCACCAGTACTGCTCCATGAGATCACAATAAACAGTCTATAGTTTTGCAACCACAAAACACAAGTCAAATAGACGGACAAAGGAGTCACTCATGGCTAGCTGTTGAACACTGTAACCAGTGTCCCAGTTTCCAATAGTCCTTACCTGCCTCTGCTCCCTCTCAGTCTGTCTTTATACCTTAAGGAGGAAAGGGGATCTCTTACACTTGCTTGATACTATGCAGTTTATAAAACACTTGGATAGATTACTGCAAACGGTTATTAAAATGGCATCAGGGCAAACGGGCCAGCTTTTGGTAGAATGAAGCTCAGCTTGCTTTCTTCTGATGTTTCCTCTTGAGTAAATTCAGGTTGTACATTTGTAGGGATGCCAAGAGCTGACAGTATGTCCAGTTCAGTGCACCCCATCAAGAGGCACCTGGAGTTGATTTGTTCCATTACTCAGGATGTTAGTTTTGATTGCTGGTGAAGGTGGCACCTGCCAGCTTGCTTCACTGTGAAACCTCCTTCTATATAAGTGAGGGAACATATCTTGAAACTATATTTAGATCTCCTTTCTTACCATTCTTTTAGCTACTCATTTAATATCCACTGATGAATATTATATGAAAAATTAGTGCTGTAGTAGGTAGGCAAATAGATGAGATGATGAGGGAGGGAAGGAAGAGGAGGTCATAATAAAGCAAGCATAAGAATTTGGGATCATGAAAGAGTTCATATGATGGCTGGAGATGATGGCTCAGTGGTTAAGAGCACTGACTGCTCTTTCAGTTCCTGAATTCAATTCCCAGCAAACACACAGTGGCTCACAACCATCTGTAATGGATCCAATGCTCTCTTCTGATGTGTCTGAAGACAACTACAGTGTACTCATATAGAATTAAAAAAATAATATTTTAAAAAAATAAAAAAATAAAAAATTTAAATATTTTATATAAATCTTGTACTATTTCTACAATATTTTATAAGTGTGAAACTGTTTCAATTGCAGAGCTAAGACAAGGCAGACTAGGACAGCTAAAAACAGACTACTTAAGTCACTCAAATTTTACTGCAAAACCCATCTCCCGACTTAGGACTCACTGTGGTCCCCAAACCCTAGAAACAGCCAACATCCCTCCTAACTCCACAACACCAAGGGAGCAGACAAGAGCAACTTGACAATTAAAATTCCCTACCATTTGTGCATCGATGAAGGTGAATATGTGCGTTCTCCAGTAGCAGACTCGACAGGCTGCAGGCAGCTGGACAAGTGAACATCTATTGCTTTCAGATGCATCCATCTGTAAAGCTCATAAGATAGGCATGACTTTGATACCTCCAGTAAGTGGAGACAGTTTATCAATAAGATGGGAATAAGTTCTTCAAGTATGAGCCAAAATCAAACCAAACCAAACATCAATACTGTTATGGTTCAAATGTGAAATTTCCCACAGGCTCATGGGATAAATACTTAGTTGTCATCTGATAGCAGTGTTTGGGGCTAGTTGTGGAACTTTTAGACTAAGTCTCATTGGAAGAACTGTCTCAGGACGCTGCCTGGAGGCTTGTGGCCTGGCCTTGTTCTTGTTTAGTATCTGCTTCCTACTCTGCCTAGATCTGACCAATGCTGCAGCAAAGCCACCTACTCCCATCCATTACAATGATGGACTAGGCCTCTCAAACCTTGAGCTAGAACACATCTCCTCCCTTATGTTTCTTCCCAATGTGTGTTTGGTCACAGTGATGAGAAAAAGTAGCCAAAGGGGACAACAGGTCTTGAGAAGTGGGATTGTGTCTGTGATAAACCAGACGTGTTTCCTAGGGTGTTTTGATTAGAGTTGAAAAGTTGAGACAGTGGAGGCTAGTCCCCAGGAGTTTCAGAGGGAAATGATGACTCAAAGAAAGCTTTTAATTGGGACTGGCTTAAAATTTCAGAGTTGTAGTCCATTGTTACCATGGTAGAGAGCATGGCAGCACATAGGCAGATATGTGTTGAAGAAGTAGCTAATAATTCTACATCCAGATTGGAAGGCAGATTGTCTTTTGAAACTTCAGAGTTTACCCCCAGTGGCACACTTCCTCCAACAAGGCCACACCTCCTAATTCCTTTCAAATAGTGTCATTGCCTGATGCTAAGCATTCAAATACAAAAAAAAAAAAAAAAAAAAAAAAAAAAAAAACCTATGGGGGCCCTTGTCATTCAAACTACCACAGCTATGTTCTGACAAAAACCCTGACTTGAATTCTGCCTCTCACCTAAAAATTTGAGCAAGACTCATTTGAAATTAATAAGCTTGCTTGTTTGGTAAACAAAAATTCAAGGCAGCATAGAATTTATGTTGTGGTATTGCTCACTGCATTTACCCATATTGACAAGGAGAGACAGCAGAAGGTGATGCAGAAATAGAGAGAGAAAGGAGTGTGCACACAGTTACAGTTGCAGACAAGGACAGAGTGAGTGCCTATAAAGCAGTTGTGACTATTGCAGAGATTGGTCCATTAAGAAGAAATTCATATTTTGGGTCAGCAGGAAAACTATTGTGAAGGCAAGAATCCACTCATCAAAGGTTTCTGCTTGTAAAAATGAAGGTTCATTTGAAAGGAGAGCCTGAACAGAGGATGCCTCATGTGCGACATGTGCACACTGGTGGGAAATGGCTACCAACACAAGTATTTTCACAGGTTTAGCCACAAAGGTACCTGGCAGCCGCTGCATCTGTGAGGAGGAATGAGCTCAGCACCAGAGTTTAGCACTGTTCATGTCTAGTTTTGCAGACATGCAGGACATAAGAGTGAGGGAGGCTTGCGCCTAGGTTACAGGAGCTGAAATAGTAGCAGGGTCAGAATTCCTTCAGAATGCTTCTGAGGAGATTGTATATGAATCTGTGAAGGTATAGGCTCAGTTGAGATGGAAATAACCAAGATACTAGAAATATCAGATTCCAAACAAGGAAAGCTGGAGGCACTGAGTGGTGTCAGCTCAAGGAAGATGTCACATGTAGCATAGGTACTACAGGTAGAGAGGCAGAGCCACCCAGGCCCATTGGAAGAATATGTCATCACTGTGAGCTCCATACCCTGGACACTGACTTGCTGGGTTTGGTGTTTGCCCCATGGGGTTTGTTTTATTTAGTCCAACTTTTCTTACTATGTTTTCATGCATTCCTATTGGATGAGAATACTTATCCCATGTGTTATTGCAACTTTCAGTTGTGAACCTTTGAACAGCAATGGGACTGAGGGCTGTGATGACTTTTGAAGTTACACTAAGTGCAGTTTGCATGATGAGACAGTCATGAGCCTATGTGGGCCAAGAGTGGAACTTTACTCTTTGACTGTTAAGTGTCCTCTGTAGGCTCCCATGTTTGAAGGTTTGGTCTCCAGCTGATGGTGCCATTTGAGAGGTTGTAGAACCTGCAGGAAATCAAGGTCCATTGGATAAGATGTGATTACTAGAAGGTGAGCCCTGAAGCTTATAGCACAGCATTGCTTCTGGCCAGTTTCTGCTTCCTGTATCACAGCTGGCATCCTCCTTCTGTCTACTCACAATTACTTCTATTTCTCTATGTAGATGGAGCCTGAAAGCACTCTTCGCTCATAAGCATCTTCCATGCCAACCTCTGTCTCTGTGTTGGCTCCCTCAGCAGCCCTTTCCCTGTCCTGACTTCAGGTCTAGCTTCTTAGCCACTCACCCCATGGGACCCTATTCTATCTCCTACCACTGCAAGATAGTCCTTCCTGCAACATTGGGCTCTACCTTCAACAGAGATGAGTATTATTGTCTTTCCATCTCCCACCTTCAGCCTTGATATGGGATCCTCTTTTCTACAAGCCCATCTCAGGTGATGCCTCTTCCAAGAACCATGTGTGACTTCCCCAGGGAAAGGCCTCTCTCCCTCCTCTGAGTCTTATCACTACCTGCAACTTCCTGATCTAGCTCCATATGGTGTCTCCTGAGTTGGTGCAGGAGTTATTGGTGAGTTTAACAGTCAGTCCTTTCCTTGCCACCCATTTGTCTACTCCATAGCTCAGGACCTGACACTACAAAACACATTTTCCAGTGTTTAGTCCACTGACTTCCAGCTACAGCCAGTAGCTAAGGGAGATACATGGCTTAGGGTTCTAAACACTAGAAGAAAGGGGAATTTGAGAAATTTTTCTGCCTCGGATAACGACATGCTTAGCAAAGAATATGTCCATCCTGCTCTCTGCTCTGATCAGTTAGAACCAGTTCTGGAGTTCCTATCCCTCTATCTCCTGTTCCCTTTGTCCCATCAGGCTTGAGAACAATGGTTTCTCCTGTTAATCTCTGTATTCCCTGTGTTCAGTTCTTCCAAATCTGCTGGACCCATTCTCTGGCAGCAAGTTCCAAGTTGGTGTAAGGTTCATTCTCCTACCTGGTATTGTCTTGTCCGCCATCACTAGATAAATAGTTTTTAAAGAATCAATTTAAGGCCCAGCATCCAACAATATGTAAACTCTCCTTGTTTGTAAGGAGCTAATAGCAAACACATTATTTGAAGAAGCTCAGAAGGTAACCAAGGTGGCCCCAGCTTCATGCTCCCCAGTGTCACTTAGAAAAAGCCATGAATGCTGTGTCATTTTGTAGGGAAACCAGCCTTAACCTGCTTAGCACACATTCTACACCGCTGGGAAAATTCATCCTGCACAGTGTCTCCTGACATGAAAGCTTACAAACTTTTAATGTTGAAACAAAATGTGTTTAACCCAGCTGATGTCTCAAATAATTATCTCCAGATCTTGCTCATGGTTGGGAAGATAAACAGTAATGGTAAAGCTGTTTGTAAATATTTTGAACAGATGCTAAGTCTTTAATTATTTTTTGTATTAAAAATTGACAACAATCGATATTCCCCACTGATGAGCTAAGGTATTTTGCGTGCATACGAGAGGATATATTCTTTTTAAGAGCAATTACTGCTCTGCGATGACTGGAAATTGCACTCAGGTTTGAAAGTGTATTCACAGCTATGCCCAGGGACTGCAGACAGTAATGCCTACTGTATCATCTACCTTATTTAAAACTTGCAATAGGAAACACAATTCAATCTAGCACATTTCCAAGGCCAATGGGAAATAGATTGGGCAGCAGAGTCGGGAAATGTAAATGTGATGCCACACTCTATCTGAATTTCTCTGCCTACATTTTCTTCCTTTTTTATCTCTCCCTTCCCCAAGGCCAGTGGTGCTGACTCAGTAGAGCATTAAACACAATGTATGGGTTCAGCCCTGACCAGCCATTAATCAAAGTGTAGCCACAAAGACAGCGCCCACAGATTAACAATGCATTGCAAGGTATCAGACTCTTGTAGGGAGAAATTAAAGCAGGCTTTTAGAGGTACACAAGGGCACAGGCTATTTCTTATACTTAAAAGTCCTAGATGGTTGAAAAATATTGTCAAAAGTCATAACGATGTGGTATACTTTAAAGATATGCACTTAACAAGTTGATTTGTTTAATGGAGTGAGACAATGATTGTACCTTTGACTCGTTTAGAAAAAAAAATACTCAAAGTCAACATTTGAGACCTCAGTGAATGTGAAGATAGAATGAAGGGCTTCCCATCCCTGCCCATACAGCCCCAAAATTTCAAGGAAAACTAGCTCAGGTCAAGACTTGGGTCATCTCTATTCTAGTTACATGCCCCGTGGTCCACTTGAGAACCTCAGATGCCCCTGCGAAAAGAATTGACTTCCCTGCTGCAGTCTCCTGAGGGCTTCCATTAGGGACCCAGTGCTGTTCAGTCCGGAAGGCAGGTGCTTTCCCTGTCAGATGATGCCTATGTCCTTGGACAAGGACAGCCTCCTGCTGGAAAACAAAAAACAAAACCCGAACTCTTCCTAGGGCCCTTAGAGGACGTGGGATGAGTGCTTCCTTCTCCGGGAGCAGGCAGACGGAAGCAAGGCTTGAAGATGATTCCTCCTGGGGTCTAACAGGCAGCGACTGCCCTCTTCTAATTCCCTCCCCACCTCTTTAATCTTGCTTGCAGCAACCCCTTGATGTGATTCACAGCTCAAGTCCCACCAGGAAAAATGTTAAAAATGTCCCCTACTCTAGTATTCTATCCCTCTAGCATGCTGTCACCTTTATTTAGAGGTAAGCCCTAACCTGCTGGTCCCTGCCCCTAATATCACCAGAGAGAGGCGGAGCACCTCAAGCATGGAAGTCAGAGGAACCTACGGCAACGGTAACCTAGCAACAGTGTCTCAGGATTTGAATGTAATTATACCCTGAGCGTGATAAATACTCAGAAGGGCTCCTTATGTGCAGATCCTACTAAACAAGTCTTTGAAATTACCCTCATCAAATATTGATAGAAAAAATGTTTTTGAGAAGAAAAAAATTCTTGATATGCATGGACAAGTAAGCGCTGTAGCGAGGTGAGAGGGCGTTCGTTGGTCAGAGCAACTCAGACAGCCTCCACACCACTCTCTCAGGCCACTCAAAGATCCGGATGAGAGACTGGAACCAGGATCAGAGTTTTCTCACAAATATGGTGGGAAATATGGATACAAAGGCCAACAGTCTTCTGGTGATGTCAACCGACTGACCTACAATTCGGGACTCATTTTTCTGGTCTCAAGGTTGAGCATACCGAGTAAGGCAAACGCTAAGCATGAATATTGCTGAGACCTGAAGAACGTGTTTGAAGGGAAGAGGAGTCCAGACATAGGGAATGGCATGGACAGAAGTGGCAAAGCCTGTGCCTCCTCAAAATCAAGGTTATGGTGAGTCCAACAGACGCAGAGCTTGTGCAAGAGCTCAAACAGAAGAGAGAGTAGTTCTGACTACAGAGGCACCTCTTTATAGAGCCTAAGCTTCATCCTGAGGGAAACAGAGCCACCAGGGAAGTGGGTGGTGTGGCAGTTGTGTACAAGAGAGGAATGACTTGATCAGATGAGTGTGGCCAGGACAGGTTTATGACTTCCATGAGGATGGCTTCTGTGTAGGACCAGAAAGTGACACCTGTCCAGGGGCTGATGGCAGGTGAGGACTCAAAGATACATGGCCTCATGGCACAGAGCTGTTGATGAATCTCTATTCAGGTGTTTGCAGAGACTCCTGGGACAAAGCCCAGAGATACTGCCTCTCCCGTTTTGTTACTACACACCGGGACCCTGGGCAGCAGGAAGCTGCGACAGAGCAGGACTCTGAACAAGATGAGTCTCCAGTGAGAGAGTCTGGAAGAAGTTGAGGGGGAAGAGCATGGGATTTCCTAGAGGGAGAGAGGAAGTCAAATGTTTGTCTTAATGTCAGGTTATCAGAGGTACAGATCTAAGGATGGCTAAAGAATAAATTATGACAAGAAAAAGATTATCCTGGCCTATTGAAATAGTTCAAGGGGTAAAGCATAAACATGACAACCTAAGTTTGATCTCTGAAACTATGTAAAAGGTTGAAGGAGAGAACTGGCTTCACAATGCTGCCCTCTGACTGCCACATGGTCAATAAGGGACACACACACACGTAAATAAACAAACAAATAAGAAAGAAGAAAAATATCCTACATAAAACTCAGCCTATATTTGAACTTCCTATCTTGCTTGACCTACTGTATGACATACATAGTCAGCCTGAGTCTGGGTGACACAAAGTCAGCTGCAAGGCTTACAGGCCTGTTTCCCCCCTTAATTCCTCCCCTTCCTGGATGTCTCTCGGGGCTGCTGAGTGTGCATCTTCTGTCCATGTGAGCAAAGCCCCCTTTCTTAGGTGCAGGATCTTAGAAGGCCTCAGCTCTTTTCTGCTCTGCGCTCCCTTGTTGGCACTGCCTGGGTGGAGGTTTGGGCTGTGGTGAGATGGAAGGCCTCCATGGCCAGCTGTGAAATTCAAGGTGGGAGCAAACCCTGCTGTACTCCCCACCCGACTCAGGATTCTTCCCAAACAGCAGCATGACTCATCCGACAGCTTCCATGCTGAGTTACAGTGTTTAGGTGGACTCTGTTTATAGAAAACCCCAGAAAACTGGCTAAAGGGAGATAAACTATTCCATTTTCATAAGACCTTCCCCAAGGATCCCTGAAAACTTTACACAACCCAAGGTGTGTGTGTATGTGTATGTGTGTGTGTGTGTGTGTGTGTGTGTGGTGTGTGTATGTGTATGTGTATGTGTATGATATATATGGTGTATATGATATATATGTGTATGTATGTGTATATGTATATTTGTCTATTATATATTGCTTTGTCTACTGCTCCATTTTGGAGGCAAGGTCTCTCACTAGACTAGAGACCAATGACTGAGCAAGACTACCTGGATAACAAGCCCCAGGGCTGCCTTCTCAGGACCAGGATATCAACATCAACTTCTAGCCTCCTAACATGCACAAACACTCACATAAACTTACACACACACACACACACACACACACACAAACACACTATACTGAAAAAACGGTTCTTACAGTTATTAGGGATTGAATTTCTTGTTGGGAAGTAGAGAACATCATCTCTGCCATCAACATTAGAGCCCTATAGTGTTTTGCGCTGGACATGGGCTTGAATGTCAGTCAGGATGTGGACAGGAGACTGTGTGTTCAGAGACACTGACTATAAGGGACTGGGCAGGGAACAGGAAAACCACAGAAGACAGTGTATAAGCTAGAGAAGCTCTCTGCAGAGCTGGTCACATGCAGTGAGTCAGAGAGAGACAGAGAGAGACTAAGACAGACACACAGAAACAGACAGACACACATACAGACGACAGAGACAGGAGAGAGACAGACAGATACACACACACATACAGACAGAGACAGAGAGACAGACAGAACAACACCATACAGACAGAGACAGGAGACAGACACACACACACACATACAGACAGAGACAGAGAGACAGACAGACAGACACACACAGAGAGACATAGAGAGAGACAGAGACAGAGAGAGATATATTAATTACCAAATGACTGGGAGAAAGGGTCATGTAAGCTAAGTCACCAAATCACCTTAACAAGAACAGGGACTTTTAACCAGGGGACACAACCAGCAGCCCAAGGGACCTTGAAGAAGGTGAAAACCCTTGAAACCACTATTCAAGGAGAGATTTCCCACTAGCCAAACCTAATTAGAATCCAAAGACCAAGAAAGTCCTTTAAAGTTCAGTTCACAGGGTAAGAGGCTAGTGGGGTGACCTCTGTGAAGACCTCTTTGAAGCAGGTCCTAGCTTCATTTCTGTTGCTGTGATTAAATACCCTACCTAACTCAAACAGCTTAGGAGTGTCATAGTTAGCTTCAGCATTGACACAAATCAGAGCCATCAGTAAAGAGGTAATCTCAACTGAGGAATTGCCTAAGTCAGACTGGCTTCTGGCCATGTCTGGGAGACATTTTCTTTATTGCTAATTGACATAGGAGGGTCAAGCCTACTTTGGGTGTTATCATCCCTAAAAGGTAGCAGAGTAAGCTCCAGGGAAGCAAGCTAATAAACAGCATTCCTCCAGGGTTCCTACTTCAAGCTCCTGCTTTGAGTTCCTGCCTTGGTTTCCTTTGATGATGGACTGCAACCTGTAAGGCAAACAAACATTTTTTTTCTTCCCCAAGTTGTTTTGGTCATGGTATTTTATAACAGTGATGGAAAGCAAATTCAGACAGAGAGAAAGGTTTTAGTTCCTACTTCCAAGCCAAAGGTCATTATTGTAGGATAGTCAAGCCAACAGGAACTTGAAACAGTTTGATCACTTGCTTGTACTGCTCAGTTTGATTTCTCCATCCTTACATACAGTTTTGAGATTCCTCCTACCTAAGGAATGGTGCCACCCATAGGGGGCTGAGTCTTCCCATGTGAGTTAACTAAGACATACATCTGCCCCAGAACTGCTTGCAGGTCAACCCAGTGTAGACAGTCACTCATTGAATGTCTTCCCTGGTGATTCTAGGTGATTATTGTCAACCAGTATTACAGACTGGTTGCTGGCATCATTTTTCCAGAAAGATCCATGTTGACGTTAGCTATTAACTTATGAAGAATTTAGCCTTGTTGTAACAGCATATCAATTACTTTTGGTGTTAACTGACCAGCACAAGCCCATGATGGAAGCTGGCCAGAGAGAAGTAGATAACTTTCTAGCTAGAATACAAAGCCAGGATGCCTGGAGCAGAAGCAGTTTGGTTTATACTGAGAATGCTCCATGAGCTGATACCTTACCCACCCAATGACAAGAAAAGTGATCTCTCAGTTCACATGACCTTTTCTTCCAGTTTATTTACTCTTGTTTTTTAGGGTCAGGTGCTCTACCACAGGGTACTTATCTTCATATGAGTTATAAAATATTTTACACATAAAATGTAGGCAATGAGGGCTGGAATGATGGCTCAGAGGTTAAGAGCACTGACTCTTCTTCCTGAGAAACAGAATTCCTAATAGTCTTCTATACCTCCAGTTCTAGCGGCTCTGAAACCCACTTTTGACTTTGGCAGGCACTGTATGCATGCACTGCACAGACACACATGCAGGTAAAATACACATGCACATAAATAATTTATAAAAGGTAGGTTATAATATGATAAATACCCTCTGTTCTTAAACGCAATGTATTAGATTCTAGTAGTCTGCATATTTGCCTCAGATTACTTTTAGATTAAATGCTCTTATAGACACAATGGGATGCCCTACAATTCTGTTTCTCTTCACCACTCCAGAGTTAGCAATCAGCACGGATTTGGGGGTTGTCATTTGATCTCTGCTTGATGCTATGTATTTGTGTACCGTAAATGTCAGTAAGCTAATGTTGGTCGTCTTTCATGTGCGTGTGAATGGTTTCACACACTATATAATACGTTACTAGTTGCCTTTGTCACTCAAAATAATGTTTTTGAGATTTAGTCATGTAGATACATAAAGATTTATATCGTTCGGCTATTACAGATATCTACTGTATAATAACTTCATAAATTATTTCTCCATTTTCCTGTTGATTAACTTTGAATTTGTTTCCATTTTTCTCTATTGAAAAATGATGCTAAGAATATTTTCATATATGTTTCCCATTTGTTTGAATTTTTCTTTATTCTTGAGGTAAATGATGAAATATTATCATATGTACTCCCATTTTCCACCCTCCAATTCCTGTCATAACTTCCCAACATATCCACCCTGCAAAGTCATAATCTATTTTTTTAAAATAACCTGGTAAGCCAGTGTTTCTCAACCTGTGGGTCACAACCCCTTTGAGGACCACATTTCAGATAATCCACATATCAAATATTTACAATGTGACTCACAACAGTAACAAAATGACAGTTATGAAGTCCAACAAAGTAATTTTATGGTTGGGGGTCACCACAACATGAGGAACTGTATTAAAGGGTCACAGCATTAGGAAGGTTGAGAACCAGTGCTCTAAGTCCAGTAGTTAGCTCTGCCAATATGTATATAGATAGGACCATTACAAGAAATAAATATGTATGTAAGCATGTGAGTTATATTTATTTATTGCCACTGCTAGACTGTTGTCACCAACAGCTTTTAATTGGCATTGTTTTCCATTAATTAATTAATTAATTAATTTAACTTTACATTCTAATAAGAGTTTCCCTTCCGCTCCTCCCAGCTCCCTCCTCTCACCTACCTTCCTCTATGTCCCCTCCCTTTCTCCTCAAGAAGGGGAGGCCTCCCATGAATATCAACTCACCTTGGTATATCAAGTTGTAGTAGGACTGGTCGCATCTTCTTCTATTGAGTCTAGACAAGGCAGTCAAGTTACGGGAAAGGGATCCAGAGGCAGGCAACAGAGTTAGAGACAGCCCCTGCTCCTGCTGTTAGGGATCCCACATGAGGACCAAGCTGTACATCTGTTACATCCATGTAGGGGCCCAGGTCTGTCCCATGCATGCTTTCTGGTTGTTGGTTCAGTTTCTGTGAGCCCCTATGGGCCTAGGTTAGCTATTCTGTACGCTTTTTCATGTAATGTCCTTAACCTTTCTGGCTCTTTCAATCTCTCCTCCTCATCTTCCACAAGATTCTCTGAGTTCCACCTAATGTTTGGCTGTGGGTCTCTGCATCTGTTTTTATCAGCTGCTGAGTGAAGCCACTCAGATGACAAATATGCTAGGCTCCTGTCTGCAAGTGTAACAGAATATTATTAGCAGTGTCAGGGGTGGGCGTCTCTCATGGCATGGGACTCAAGATGAACCAGTCATTGGTTGGCCATTTCCTTACTTTCTGCTCCCTCTTTATCCCTGCACCTGTTATAGGCAGGAGAAATTGTTGGTTGAAAGTTTTGTGGCTGGATTGGCATCCCCATTCCTCCATTGGAAGTCTCATCTGGTTACAGGAGTGACCATTTCATGTTCCATATCTCCTATTTCTAGAAATCTTAGCTAGAGTCACCCTCATAAATTCCTGGGAGTTTCCATTGTCCTAGATTTCTAGTTTGTCCAGAGATACTTCCCTACTGATTCCAGTTTTCTCTCCCACCATCCTTCTCACACTTGATCCCTCCTGTTCACCCTTCTCCCACCCAGTTCCCTCTCTCCATCCACCCAAGATGTCTATTTTGTTTCCCCTTCTCAGTAACATTCAAGCATCCTCCCTTGGGCCCTCCTTGTTACTTAGCTTCTTTGGGTCTGTGGCTTGTAGAATGATTATCCTGTACTTTATGGCCAATATCAATTTATAAGTGAGTACATACCATATTTGTCTTTCCAGGTCTGTGTTACCTTACTCAGAATGATCTTTTCTAGTTCTATCCATTTGCTTGCAAATTTCATGTTATCATTGTTTTTAATAGCTGAGCAATATTCCATTTTGTAAATGTACCATATTTTCTTGATTTACTCTTTAGTTGAGGAACATCTAGGTTATTTCCAGTTTCTGGCTATTACAAATAAAGCTGCTATGAAGATATTTGGGCAAGTGTCCTTGTGGTATGACAGAGCATCTTTTGGGTATATGTCCAGGAGTGGTATAGCTGAGTCTTGAGGTAGTGCTGTCTAACTGGAAATCTGCATATAGAAGAATACAAATAGATCCATATCTATCACCTTGCACAAAACTCACATCCAAGTGGATCAAAGAGGTCAACATAAAACCAGATACACTAAATCTGATAGAGGGAAAGAGGGGAATAGCCTTGAATACATTGGTACAAGAGATACCTTCCTGACCCAAAGAGCAATAGCTCAGGCACTAAGATTAACAGTTAATAAATGGGACTTCATGAACCTGAAAAGCTTCTATAAGGCAAAGACACAGTACAAAGGACAAAAATGGCAGACTACAGAAGGGAAAAATCTTCACTAACCCTACATTTGACATACGGCTGATACCCAAAATCTATAAAGATAGTAGACAAACCAACCAAACAATCCAATTAAAAAATGGGGTACAGAGCTAAACAGAGAATTCTCAACAGAGGGATCTTTAATGGCTAAGAATCACTTAAACAAATGTTCAGTGTCCTAAGTCATCACAGAAATGCATATCAAAATAACTCTGAGATTCTATCTTATACCCTATGATTCCAGTTAGCCATCAGAATGGCTGAAATCAAAAATTCAAGTGACAGTACATGCTGGTGGGAATGTGGAGCAAGGGGAACACTCCTCCATTGCTGGTGGGAGTTCAAACTTGTACTAGCACTTTAGAAATTAATTTGGGGATCTCTCAGAAAGTTGGTGATAGTTCTACCTCAAGACCAAGCTGTACCACTGCTGCACATAACTGGTACTGTCTTACATCTCCAAAACACGGCTTTACTCAGACATCAGATTTTAAATCTAAAATCTGTGGTCTTCACATAAGGTTTCAATGCCAGCACTTCGCTGATAATCAGGGAAGCTGAGTATCTTTCTGCTTTTCTATAATTTTCCAAGTGAGAACATTACTAAATATTCTATTCCTTACTATCATGGTGCTGTTCTCCAGCATCCAATATTGATCCCTCTTAGTCGTATTCATTTCCTTTATCATTTTCCATTCTGTTACCTGATTTTCTCTACCTTTTGGAGAAAGGCTCAGAAATACTACTTGGATTCCACATTTTTTAGTTAAGATAATTTAAGGTTTAATTTGAGTATAGTAATATTGAATATCATGGTAGTACTTCATAGCATATTTATTTGCTTACACTTTTATTTATTTAAAGTATTTCTCCTCCACTCACTGTCAAAGTTAATTTACATATTTTATTCTAAGAGTAGCAGTATTTATTTTTCTCTTCATACTTAGGCCAAAACATAAGAATCTAATTCTTCAAATGGAAAGAAATTTGCTCAATTTATTGAACAAGATTATTCTGGGATAGATTTTTTTCATGAACTATTATGTAGTTAATAAATGGTCTCTCAGAGTTTCATTGCCATGAAGAGACATTCATGACCGATGGCAAATCTTATAAGGGAAACATTTGGTTGTAACTGGTTTACAGTTTAAGAAGTTCAGTCCATTATAATTATGGCTAGAAGCATGGCAGCTTGCAGGTAGACATGGTGCTGGAGGAACCAAGAGTTCTACATCTTGATGTGAAGGCAGCCAGAAGGAGACTATCTTCCACACTGGATGGTACCTGAACATAGGAGTCCCCAAGCCCACCTACACAGTGACACACTTCCTTTAACAAAGCCACATCTATTCCAACAAGACCATACCTCCTAATAGTGCTGCTTCCTATGGGCCAAGCATATTCAAACCACCACAGTAGGAATTAAAAATATCATTTGTGAGGCTGAGAGAGGCTCAGTGGTAAAGAGCATGGACTGCTCTTTCAGAGCACCTGAGTTTGATTCCCAGCACCTATAGAGAGAAAGCTGACAACTAACTATAATTTCAGCCCCAGGAAAATAAAATGCCTCTGGAGACATCTGCATTCACATGCTCCTAACCATCATAGACTCATGCATAACACATAACTAAAAAAATTTTAAAACTAATTTGTAACTGATGTGTAAGATGGTAAAATGTTGCATAAAATAGGATAGAGGGCTGGTAAGATGACTCATTGAATAAAACACTTGTCATACAATCCTGACAATCTGAGTTTGATCCCCAGAATTCCCACAGAAGCCAAAACAGTACACAAGGGTCTATATACCTAGGATGCTCTTATGGAAAGATTGAAGGCAAAGAACAAAGATTTTGACCAGCTAGCCTGACTTATACACTGATAAAGAAAAAAACACACATATACACTCTCTCATCTCTCTTTCTCTCTCTCTCTCTTTCTCTCTCTTTCTTTCTCTCATGTACACACACAAAGAGAGAGAGAAATGAATTCTACACTATCAATACAAATGTAACTATGAACCTTTATAATTATTAAAATAAGTTTTAAAAGACAAAAATTAAACCACAAGAAAAATAACAAATGTAACAAAAAGTATGGCATACTTGACAATTCTAATATAAAATATGACTGAATTAGACAAAACATAATAGTCACATTAAAATGTTAATGGGCTTCACCTACCAGTTAAAAAAAATGATTATTTTTCAAATTGACTCATCAGGCAAAATCAAAAGAGACACTGACATGGTGATTCAAAATGACTAGAAGAAGAAAGGTATGGGCAAATATTTGCCGGATTCACAAAAGCAAAAACAAGACGGGGATTGTTACTAGAGAGCAGTGAGGAGTGTTTAGTCCTGAAAGTGTTCTGCCAAACAGGAGCATGCTACAAACTTACACACATGTCTCAATGAAGAGATCGTCATGTTTGTGAAACAATGTAGCAACTCTCTGCATAAAACAGGAACAAGAGAGTTGAGAGGGAATAATATGAGATTTTTAATATACTACTCATCAAATGGACAAAAGAATATAAAACATCTAAAGAATCCAATCAATAAAATTAACCATTTGGACTATACATATACATAAGTATATAAATATGTACATATTTGGGATATTTGGGGGAGATACACCACACACACACAGAGAGAGAGAGAGAGAGAGAGAGAGAGAGAGAGAGAGAGAAACACACACAGAGAGAGAATACTAACACCCTGGCAATAGAAAAGATACCTTCTAAAGAGTACATGTCACAGTTACAAACTCTCACTTGGTCCTGTCTGTTATTAAGATGAGTCCATGCTATGTTGTCAATAGTTTGGAAATCTGGACAGTATTTCCATCATTCGTTTTTCCAGAATTATCTAGTCACAGTCCCAAGTGTTTAGTGAAGCATAAGTAAACAAGATGAAAGAGATAATTCCAATTAAAAGTGATCAATTTGCTTCAGTCCATTGATAAAGAGAACAATTGTAGAGTCAGCCAGACAAAAACAGAGAGCATGGCATATGACTAGATGCCCAATTGAGAACAACAGCAGACTTCTACCTTGGAACAGTGTGTATGATGGTAACAATGGAAGGATGCATGAAAGTATCTAAAGCCAATGCCTGTCAGCCTGCACTGCACATCTGGACACAAGTGCTAAGTCATGTCTAAGACATGCTAAGGCTGGAAGGACTTATTCCTAGCTGAAGGGATTCCTTCCTTCCTGTGGAAGAAATAGCACCAGGTGTGAATCTGGGTGCACAAGAAGGAATGGAGAGCCCCACAGTAGTAAATACCAAGAATAAGGGGGTTGGATGTGAGCCTCCAAAAGATACATGCTTACTCAGTTTCTAGAAACGGAATCATACTTAATTTGGTTTAAAAAAAAAAAAAAAGCCTTTTAGAACTGAAGGGGTTTGCAACCCCAAAGGAAGAACAACAATATCAATCAACCAGACCCCCTAGAGCTCCCATGGACCAAAGCACTAACCAAAGAGTACACATGGAGGGACCTATGACTCCAGCCGCATATGTAGCAGAGGATGGCCTTGTTGGGCATCAGTGGGAGGAGAGCCCCTTGGTCCTGTGAAGGCTCAATGCCCCAGTGTAGGGGAATGCCAGGGCAGGGAGGCGGGAGTGAGTGGGTGGGTGGGTGGGGAATATCCTCATAGAAGCAGAGGAAGAGGGGATAGGATAGGGGCTTGCAGGGGGACCAGGAAAAGGGATAATATTTAAAATGCAAATAAAGAAAACAACCAATTTTTTTAAAAAGGCCTTTTAATGTAAACAAGGATCTCAAGTCTACCCCAAGTATCTCTGTGGGTCCTAAATCTGATGATAGGTACCCTTTTCAGTGTGAGGCAGATGAAAATTGAACAAAGAAGCACATCAGTAGATACACAGAGAAGATGAAAAGAAGGATGGTCTTAGAATGCTGTGGCCAAAGCCATGGATTGTCAGAGTTGGGACCGTCTGAATCCTCCCCATTTGACACATAGAAATTGTTGTAGTGTGGCACCTCACTTTGCTGCCGAACCCTAGAACTCATCTCTCCTCTCTGACTGTGTTGCAGGACCCCATCATCTGATGTCTTTTTATCCTCCATTCTCGTGACACCCTGACTGCTGGTGACACTGCTTTGTCAGAGCAATGTCTTTACTTCCCACTTAGGAATTGCTCCATACCCTTGCCGACAGATGAGCGGGCACATACCTTGGCTCATTTCACTGTTTTAAAGGGGATTTACAGAGATAGTTTTATATTTGGATCTGTTGGCGCATTTTTCTTGTACAGTTCATCGTGTATATTTGTATTCCTTGCACATCAAATTAAAAGTGTGATCTTAATTGTAGACTTGATAAAAAAAAATGTGACTTACTAAGTTTCTAATGTATAATTAGCCATTTGACCTTAGACTCTCAAACATATATCACTAGGAATCAGGGAACTGAAGGCATCAGGCTTACAACCCCTTAGAATGTGTCTTCCCAAAATATCTTCTCTGTAGTCTGGTGGGGGTGGATCACAATTCTGGTATAAACTGAACACACAGTCAAATTGCTGACTGTGCCAGATTATGGACTGTGGAAAGATCTCACTGGAGACCCTGAAACTATCAACCCACGACCAACTAACAGAAAGTTCCATTTACTGCTCTGGCTCACAACACTGGGCAAACAGCAGCATCCTGGAGGTAGGGAGAGCAAAGACAAGATGTCTGAGTCAGCACAGCTGTCTGGCAGGGGCAGTGAGGCCAGCCAGGGTTTCCTGGTGACAGACTCTGGCACAGCTGAGTTCTCTGAAACTAAAGGGCAGGGGTGCAGTGTGTGCTTTGGGCATGATAAGTGTACAGTCCAGCCTGCATTTTAGCATACTTCCTCTCTTGCTGAGCTCCTGAAGGTCTGGTGAATTTTTCCATCAGATTAAGAATGTCCATCACTGATAACATGACAGAAAGATGTTCTGTTACCCCCTTTCCGAAAGATTAGCAGGTGTGACTTCTTTAAGATTTAAAATTTAAATAATTTTAATAATTTTTGTTGTTTTATCTTTTTGATTTTGTTGTTACTGTGTATGTGAGGGGTGTGTGTGTGGGGGGGTCAGGAGCATTTGTGCTATGGTGCACATATCTCACAAGGTCAGAGCACAGCTCTTAGGAGTTTAGTTTCTCCTTCCAGCACGGTTCTGAGTATCAGCCTCAGGTTATGAGGCTTGCATGACTGGTGCTTTTATCTACTAAGACTCTTTCCAGTCCTTCCATCATGCTTTCTGGGTCCCGCGTCACTCGTGGAGCTAAGGTGTCCAGCTGTCATCCTATATCAACCGCTTCGCTCAGACTGCCAACCTCCTCCTCACACCACAGCTGATTACCAGTTTCATGTATACTACTTTTATTCTGCCAAACTGTAGTTTCTAAAAGTATTCTGTGCATTTTGGGTAAAGGCGAGCCCACTTTCAAGGAGTGTAATGCTCCAGTTTCTAAATAATATTTCACAGAATGTTAATTCTGTTGGCTGTTCATTGAAATTATCTTAAAGGAGAATTTGTATTTTTAAAAAATTGGGGCAAAATGCAGAATTAAATAAAGCTACGCTTTAAATTTTTTTACTAACAGAACTGTTGGTTCCGTTTATACTCTTGTGTGTAGTGTGGTTCAAGACACATTCCCCACATTTCATCTTTCTAGGCTCAGTGGATCATGGAAACTTCTTTAAATGTTCTCTTTAGATTGTGTGAAACCTCTGTGTGACTACCAATTAAACCCAACAGCTATCGTATGTTCAGCGTTGTACAGTGCTATTAAAGAGAACAATATTTTATATTTGGCAGAAAGTCTATGTGTGCTTTAGTCTCAAAGTCTAAAGAACTGTTAACTCTAATGGTTCCCCTGTGGCACCATATAGGAGTCTGCCCTACACAGTGTGCACTGACGTATCTATGAATCTAGAACAGTTGGCTGAGAAACCTGGCACCTTCCCAAGATGGTGGGCACTGAAATAGGAGAATAATGAATAGAAAAGGGCATATGTCTTAAGGAGACATACTTTTCAGGCCCAAACTGGGAGAAATTACATCTGAATGAATATGCATAATAGTAGAGAGGGTATACCAAGCATTTGTTCATTCACTCATTAAGTGAATATGAGTACCTACCATGTGCCAGGCACTACTGTTCTAAGCACTATGGATATACTGGTGAACATGAACTTGGACTTGTATTGTTCTTATGCTTTGGAGGGAGGCATCAGGGAGGCATTCATGAGTACAGAGAACTCCGTGGGAGAAGCAACCTTGACACACAGCATGGGTACTCCTGGCTCTCTGCAGTGAGCCTGGATACTGGTGGCCAGGTACATGAGGGTGAGAACTTGTGAAATGCAATCTCCAGCTCAGTACAAGATCTGGGTTGGTAGAGAACTCTAGCAATACAGTGGGAATTGAAGCCACGAGGACATTTACAGTACCCAATGAAGAGCCCGTGTAGTGAAGGCACAAAGAGTTGAAGAGCTCTTGTGTTTAACAAGAGGAGTAGAGAGGGGAACAGAAAGCACAAAGCAATTTTCAACAAATACCTAGTGAATAAGAATAAATGAAACTTGGCTTGAGAGACTGGAAATAAACCAGGAACGAGTAGCATTAGGCAGATAACAATCGTTCTGTTTGGGGCTGGGGTTGAGCCTGGTCAATGGCAGAGGCATTAAAGTAGGTCAAGGGCCATGGCACAAATGTAACTAGGGGTATGTCTTTCTCTGCTTCAACTATTGACTTCTCTTTAGTTCTTCTGGGACCTCTGCCATATCCCACTCACACCCCTACCCTGCCCCCAAGAGCCCTGTTGTAAAAATTGTACTCTGGTCTTAATCTCTCCATCACTATACCAGTTTTCTGCTTCAACTAAAGTCTAGGTCTCTGATTTCACTTCCAGTTTCTTGGAAGACTGTAGCCACCTGGAGGCTTCCTCAAGGGAAGAAGACTTGTTCTACCACGTCTCCTAGGATGCAGAGGTGGTTATGCTAGGCTCCTTACCTCCTCTGTGTCATCTACTGACACCATAGTATCCAAATATCAAAGCATTGGCAGCCAAATTCCACTTAGATCGTTCAGGCCATGCTCATCATCATCCCTGGTGATTTCCATGTCCCCATCAATGACATCTTTAGCCTGGAATCCCCTCCGTTCCTCCTTGGTTTCATTGTTTACCCACTTTCTCCTCCTACAGGCCATGCTGTGGCTCACCTTGGGTTTTATGATGGCTGAGGATGTTCCTCTTCATGATCCCCTGAGCTCCCATCCCATGGCCCACAGTCTGGTACCCTCCCAGTCTCTTCCTCCTTATTTCCCAGCCTCTTGGTGAAGCTCATCCCTAAATAGGAGCTGACAGGTCCAGAGCATCTTGCTTGGACCCTGACCCATTGCTTACTTCCCTAGCTTGTTCTGCTCCACTTGAAACCCACTAAAATAGTAAGTAATCTGATGATGGCATCATTCTATTAAATTCCATTCACCGATTCTCCATTCCCCATGAAGCAAAACACAACCTTACAGCAGGTCATAGGGCAACCTCCTAGGGCACCCTTCCTAATCTGCCCTCCTCTCACTCCTTCAGTCTCTCACCATTCATGCTCTCCTTTGCTCTCTGCCCCAGGCACAGATGTACTGTATGGCAATCGCATACATACCACCACCACCACTGCCAGGAAAGCCTCTCCCACTGTCATCTACCATCCTTCTGGATTTGATGCTTGGGCCTTAACAAATAGCTACTATTCACCATCTTGTCCGTAACATACTCAGTGAATCTACTGTATCCCAGACAGGCCTCTCTTGATCTACTTTTGGTTTACTTTATTGGGTTCTTAATCTTCCACCCTTCCAACACTTATTCTATTCCAATCCATTCCAATCCCCCAACACTAGATAGGAGAGAAAGAAGGTTAAAGGAGAAAGGGGACATAGACCTCTTTAGAGTAATTCCTGTTGACTAGCAGCATCAGGTTCCTTGGGGCAAATCTAGTCTCCATGGTCAGGATATTTCCAATCAGCAATCCAGCAATCCAGCAATCAGCAATCCAGCAATCCAGAACCAGCAATCCAGCAATCCAGCAATCCAGCAATCAGCAATCCAGCAATCATCCAGCAATCCAGCAATCCAGCAATCCAGCAATCAGCAATCAGCAATCCAGCAATCAGCAATCCAGCAATCCAGCAATCCAGCAATCCAGCATCCAGCAATCCAGCAAAACAGCAAAACAGCAACAGCAGAGTAGTGACTAGCACACAGTGGGCAGCAAGCAGCAGTGTAGCATGGTGTGCAAATACAAGGATGAACATGGGGTGGGCAACAGCAGGACAGCAGCCTCCGAGGCCCTCTGGGTCTCCATCTATACCTCTCCAGAATTGCAACGTTAAACTATCTGAAGCTGGCAAAAATTAAACCTCTCCTAGAGCCCGAGACAATCATAGTTGGTGGCTTGGACAATCTGAAGCAGTTTTATACCCACACCTGGGATTAAAACAAAAACATATTCACATAATGTAACTGGGTTGTTTTTTTTTTTTTAAAGAAGCTTGAATTCTCTCTACAAGCCTCAGTAACAGATCCTGTGTAATTGAAATGCAGCTTTGCTGCCTCTCACTGTTGCTAAAGTGCTGATGTTTTAGAGGTCAGATTCATATCTGCTCAGAGTAGAGGTCATCAATATGTTTGATGGTTGAAAGAAAAATTTAAGTAAAACGTTTTTTTAAAAAAAAATTGAGATGAAAAATTATTATTAGATATGGCAGATAATGAACTTGGAATAGAAAAAATATCAGAGGTGGCCGTGGAGATGGCTTGAAGAATAAAGCAAACACTTGCTATGCAAGCATAAGGTCCAGAGTTGGGACCCCCAAGCAGTCACATGAAAAGACAGGTTGCGGTGGCAGCCAGACTGTTGGGAGGTAGAGACCCAGGATCCCTGGAGTAAGCTGGCTAGACTATCCTAATTGGCAAGTTTCAGGTTCAGCAAGAGACTCTATCTCAGGAAATAAAGTGATCAGGGAAATGCCATATATTATCTTCAGACCTTCACATGCATGCGTACACAAGCATCTTATATACACATATGTATGAACACACACATATGTGCACCTTTAGCCACACCCAGCACTGTGTGACCTTGGCAAGTCAGCCATAACATTAGAGGTTGAACATCCCTTATTCAAAATGCTTCTGGCCTGGTTGGTTTCAAATCTGAGGACTTTTGGATTTGGACATGTTTTCAAAGAATTGCAGGGAAATATGTCCAACTGGAATGCTTAAAAACCAAAGTGCTTCAAGATATGAAACTCAAAAGCTTGGCAATCTGCAGCAGTTTGAGTTTCAGATATTTAGATGATAGAATTAATATGTAACCTCATTCACAGAGTGCTTATCCAAGGTCAGGCGTGGTCTCAGTCAAATCCAGTTATCATTCAGCTGCCATCTCCATGCAGTGGCCCTACACGGTTAAATATTGTGTCTCAAATCACAGATATAGTGGGGAAACTGTAGGATTCAACCCTAATGTCCAGATACCCAAGGGTATTACCATGTCCTAGGATTCTGATGTTTTAATCTGACCTAGCAGTAGCTCCCAGCTGTTTAGTGGACTGTAGCAGATGAGTCTTAAATGTGGCTTCTTATTACAGGATAAGCCATTAATTCACCATCCCTCCCTCTAATCCCCCCCCCAAATCTAATCATTTGAACATGTTTAGCAGCTTAAAAGTAGCTGTTAAATAGAATCAAAATTCAGCACGGCGTTGGAGCCAATTAGAGATCCTGGTAGAGTTACTCTGTTCTGATTCATTATTTTTATTAAACCAGAAACCCCAAATTGTTCCTGCCTGGAGACAGTAGAACCCAGGACAAAGCCCTGCCTCCTCTGGGTTGGGGATGGCCTAACGGAAAGTTTCTGGCATAATAGGACTGAGTGGCATTGTTAACGGGTTCCTAAGGGAGGCGCATGCGCCCTAATTGCTCTGGTCTGCTTCTGACAGTCAGGCTACCTGAATTAAGTGGGAGAATTGAAATTTTCGGTGCAACCATCTGGGAACTCACCTTTAACCTTCCCAGTCCAGCCCACTGCTCATTACAGAGGAGACCCTGTCACCTCCACCTTCCCCATATGAGTATGCGGGCGTTTCTTTTTCTGTCAGAAGCAGGCAGAGCTTATGAAATGGACGACCTGGAGGCGGGCAGCAGGAAGTGCCCTCGGCACCTGAGCTCTGGGACCTCAAACCCAGCCTTTAACAATCGGCAGCTAGGGCATTCCTCCAGTTTTGAAGGAACCGTCCAAGCCTGGTGTTTAATTCTTGTTTTCCCACTTACAGAAGGTATAGGGTTTAGAAAGTCACCTTAGACCCCAGCTACCTTGCCTGGTGTGGCTAACTTATAGAGAGGAAACTAACAGCAGCTTCTGAGGAAGAGAAGGTGGGCTACTGTAAGGCGTGAGACCAATCTGATACCAGTTCCACGCACAGCGTTCAATTCTTTAATTGTCAAAGGTTTGCTATGTGTATCTGCGTGCCAAGTGCTGTGTCAGATGAAAAGGGTTAAGCTGAATTGAGCACCATTTCAGCCCTCAAGTGCTAACCACCTGGAGAGGGAAAAGATGAATGAAGCACAGAAACAGTGAAGAACGGAAGTAAGACATGGGTTGGGTATCAAAATCAAGGAGGACCGGAGAGGCTTCTGGATGAATGCGATTACAGTTAGATTTTAAGAGGCAAGATGGAATGTGAGAGATATGATCCTGTCCCTGAAATGTGGATGGACAGTAGTTAAGTGAAGCCTGCTCACCAGGCAGAGTCTGTGTGTAAGCAGAAAGGAGTCACAGAGACTCGAGAGTGCTCTTCTACAGAGAGCTCTGTCTCCTTGGGGTCAACTTGATGACCCACACCCAACTTCAGGGAGACAAGCCAGCCATCTCATGTGTTAACTGAAGGAAGAGGTGGCCAAGGATCGACAGTAGCAAGAGCTGGCATTCTTTATGGGTTTTTGTTTGTTTGTTTGTTTGTTTTTGTAAGAGCAATTGATTGTGACTTTATATGTATTGGTGTCTTGCCTGTATGTATGCCTGTATGTATGCACACCACATGTGTGTAGGATAGAGAAGAAAGGGGCATAGGAGCCTCTGGAATTGTACGTATATATGTTGTAAACCACCATGTGAGTGCTTGACCAAACCTCCAACCTCTACAATAGCAATACATACTCTTAACTGCTAAGCTAATCTCTCCAGCCCCAAGATGACATTCTTTTAAATTATCAAAATGAAAATAAATGACCAAAGAAAACAAAGAGAAGAAGAATTGGCAAAACAGTCAAATTATTGGTGATCCATTTGGATACTGAAATTTATACATATATACGGTATATATTATATTACATATAGATTCATACAGATATTCATATATATGAATACTACTCAGCTCCAAAGAAAAATAAAGTTAAAATTTTGTGGGAAAATTGGTGGATTTAGAATGTATAATATGAAGAGAGATTACACAATCTCAGGAAGAAATTGACTATATATTCTCACTCACATGCAGACTCTAACAAATAGCATATGTATATATGTAAACAAATGTATTTGTGCGTACAGTATAACTCAAAGAAAAGAAGGCAAGAAAGGCTAAATACAAGGAGATGAGGAGGGCTGGATACAGGTAAAGGGCATGGGTTATGAAGGAGGATATAAATCTAATTCTTTTTCTAGTTCTAATTCTGTCATGGAGTCTCTGGGTTAGAAGTGCATAATCTATATTCAACAGTGAAAGTATAAAATTTAATGTAAAGCTTGACAGTTTCCATTTCAAATGCCAATTCGAACTGTATATAAGTTCATTGAGTTGTATAGACTTTGGATCTGGTTAATTTTGGTATGCACTGTTTCTATTTAGTTGCAATTTTTTTTATGAGTTTGTAAAATCAAAAAGAAGAAACAATAAGAATAAAACATCCATAAAACTGGTTTCTCAGACATTATCTTGCTGTGGTCCTGCCCTCCTTGGGTAATTCATTCCTTCCACCCCACCCACACACACACACACAAGCATCTACACCTGCAGACATACATGTACACTCATACATCAACCTGTTAAAAGAAACATCCTGATAATTCTCACTTTGTAGGCAAGCAACTTGAAGCACAGGAGTTAATAGGCCACAGTCATGCAAGTGTTAAATGCCTGGCCTCCAGATTTGAGACAGCTGATCCTATTAAACCAAATTCTGCATCAAACCTCCAAGTAAAATCATGTCCAGTGACAGAAAGAAAGAAAGAAAGAGAGAGAGGGAGGGAGGGAGGGAGGGAGGAGAGAGAGAGAGAGAGAGAGAGAGAGAGAGAGAGAGAGAGAGAGAGAGAGAAATGTAAGTCAATAAGAAAGTTGTTCTGATCATGAATGTCCTCTTTGCAAATGAAAGGGTTCAAGAGACCTGAAAATCCAAAAGGCAATTATTCATATGCAGAATGTTGATGGAAAGAAGAGGCTAACTCACAACCAGCTTGTCAGCTCTGGGGTGGAGGTACAAGTGTGTAACCACAGCACTGGGGTGGTGGGAGAGGTGGGGGAATCCAGAAGTCAAGGGCAGCTTTGCTGCAGCGAGTTCTAGGCTTTCACCACCCTGGGCTACATAAGCCTCTGTCTCCTTGAAAATGAGAAATGGATTTGTAGGGATTGGAGAGGAAGAGGGGTAGGAGGGGGATGAGAGCTGGGGAGAGGTCACAGGAATCAATGTACTGACTACATATGTGTGAAATTGTCAATGAATAAATTCAGTAAAAATATTTAAATATAAACAAACAAAAACAACAACAATAAACAATTTATGTCCAATGCTTAAAAGACAATGCTATCATAGTCCTGCAAGGACTCAGCATTCAAGATTTACTGGAATCTGTATGTTCACCAACTAATGGACGAAGCAACTTAAAACTTTAAGGACTACAAAATCTAGACAAGAGAATACAGACAATTAATTCTAACTACGTTACAAAAGAGAAAGTCTAAGTAACTGTTACAAATGTATACAGAATTGAACAAGGGTGTCAAACATTATTATTGAAAAAATGCATCTAGCATATCAAATAATAATTACATTTCATGATTTTAAAAACTCAGTGATGCTGGGTTGGTAAGGGAAGGCCGAAGAAGAGCACACTAAATTCATTATTTTAAAGCTTCAAAAGGTAACATTTATCCTTAAAATAGATTGAGTAATGTTTTGAAAAATACACTAAGGACTTCTAAATAAAGGATTAAGAAACTACCACCTCAACCTTAGGACACAAACTGATTAAGACATCTGCACTTTTACAGCGGGGGTCAGGGATGGCTCAGTGGATAAGGCATTTACCTTGCAAGCATGGGAACCTGAGTTCAGATCCCTAGCACTGTGTAAGAGCTGGGTGCAGAAACGCACACTGTAACCCCCATGTGTGGAATCGGACATAGGGGCCCCTGAGGCTTCAGCCTATCTGAAACAGTGAGTTTCAGGTTCAGGGAGATACTGTATCTCAAAAAATTAGGTGGACAAGCAGTTGAAGAAGACTGCCTTACATCAATCAGTCCCTGCCTCCACATGTGCACGAAGAGACCAAGCTTCCTGCTACTATACAGAAATGTTTTGATTGTCCATAAATAAAAAAAAACAAAAAACAAAAAACATTTAGTGTCTTTCTGAAACAAAGCATATAAAAGGTTGAAAATCAGAAAAAGCAACAAAAATGCATAAGCAAACAAATATTAAACATTGACTGTAATGGTGATGGTTAAAAATAGAAACCAGAGCAAAAAAAGCAGTAAAGTAGTAAGAAGCATGAAATTAGCCTTAATGATAAAAATTTAAATTGAGTGATATGAAAAATGTGTGAATTTAAAGCTGATTAAACTGAAAACTTAGTGTGCAAACAGTAGTCATCGGACATCATATATGGAAAAATACCTTATCAAAACAATTATAGTGCAAATGACAGAGGTATAGCAGAGGTAAGAAATGTAAGCATCAGGATGTGAGATACATTTGGTAATGTGGATAGGACATTGCAACAAAATAATAGAATGCCGTATATGAATTTGCACTTCTGAATATGTGTACATGGCATATGTTTAAAATTTTTACTTCATGAGCAAAGATTATACAGCCGTTTTCCATGGCCCATGTCACACTTAAATGATTCTGGTCATGTATCTTTCCAAGACAAATAAAAGCAGTCCGTACCACATTTATAAAGAAGAACTTAGTTGGAGTTACCCCACTAGAAATAATGTTCCTACCAAAAGCCATAGGTTGCTAAACAAGAAATTCATAGTCAGGGGCAGGATACCTCTTGACAGATTGATGATTAGAGATGTCCTAGCAACCACCCCAAACAGTACACACTGTCATCACTGCACTTGTTTATCCACCAGCATTTGGTGATAAGACACTGTTGCTAAAACCATCACACACTTGGTGTTGGCCAAGAAGCTTCCTCCCTGCTGACTAACTTCCCAAGTACTAGAAGGAACTATGCAGGGTGCTTGTGGTCGCTGTAGGAGTAATCAAAAGTCTCACTCAGCTATGAACTCTATGAGTTAGAATAATATCCAGCCTGCAAAATATGGGCATGGGTGCAGTATTGGTACAAATGTTATAGAAGTAACCAGTGGCTTTCTGTTTGGAATTAAGGCCTGCTCCACAGGAGAAAATAAATGCCTGTTACAGTAAATCTGGCTAATGACTCTTGATTTGGGAGCTCATATGTCCCAGGGGTGAACCTACTACTATTATCTTGCTAAATGAACATAGTATCAAAATCTCTTCTCAATGCATACACTAATATATACATTCATATACTAATGAAGTACTCATACCACATCAAACAAGTTTCTTTGTGTTGTGAAAAGTGGTTAACTTAGAAACTGACAACAGGTCAAAATGTAGAGAATAAGTGTGATTTGTGGCTGAGAAATCTCTGACACTTATTCTCAGAATCAGAGAGTTGCTAGGAGAGAAATGACCAATTTTCTTTAAAGCTGTGGCCCCTGGTCAGTTGCCTACACTCCAGTGGATAGCCTCACACCCATGAATTTACTGGCTGCACAAATTTGACTTGGTGGGTTACAGAAAAACAAGAAATTACATGAAGTTGGGAAGAGGTGGCGAGTTGAGGGAGTGGATCTAGAAGATAGTGAGGAAGTGTGATGACTATAATCCAACAGCATCATCTAAGTGATGTGGGAAAGACTTAGAAATTCTCAGGGGCAACTTATTATTGAACTATTTTATTTTTAGTGAAAGAAAGAAAAATTATTAATTGGATTTAGAATACAGCAGGAAAGATCTAGGACACTGGGTGAGTTCAAAGTGAACCTAGGAAAACCTAATGGTTCTCAAACGCTTAAAGCTTCAAACACAAGTGAAGACAACTGAACCCCTCACTGTTAAGAGTTAGAAAGTTAGTTCAAAGAAAAATAGCCACTAAGCTAAACAGAAAGTATGAACTTATCTATACAATTGGTAAAAGTAAATCCAAAGCTGATAATAGATTCATTAAATCAAAGTTAATACAAAATACTGAAATTTAGACTTAAGAATGGTACATACTCAAACTTAGTGTCAATTTAGAAAAAAAGAAAAAGTGAGGCTGGAGAGATGGCTCAGTGGTTAAGAGTTGGTATTGCTCTTACGAAGGACCCAAGGTCAACTCCCAGAAACCACACTGCATAGCTCTCAAAAGCTGCAACTCCAGCAGGTAGGACACCAAAGCACACTGGACAGCACTCAGTGGTCTGCAACTCCAGCTCCAGTAGGTAGAACATCCTCTTCTGGACTTTGCAGGTTCCTGTACTTACATATGCATGTCGTTTTTAAAAATGTGTTTTTAAAAAGTCTTACCTAAAACTAGATTTTCAGAAAGCTAGAATAGAATAAATATAATTTTTAGAAAAATGACTGAGGATTGAAGAATACCTAAGTAGATAAATAATTTGGGAAACACTGGGAAAGCCAATTTTGGGGGCATTGAGAAGCCCAATTCGGGGGAGCACTGGGCAGCCTAATTTTGGAGGGCACTGGCTGCCAAATTGGGTACCATAGATTAAGGCATCAGGCTCCAAATGTTTGTAGGGAAATGAATTTGAAACTTTAAATGATAGTGTGTGCACAACAGTGTTATATATGTGCATATACATTTATTTGTATAGATCTTACATAAAACTATATATGTGTGTGGAATATCTCTGATTTATTTTTAAGCTCAAACATGCCTACTTTGAAAAAAATAATCTCATGACAAAGTAAACTCCAAAATAATCTCTAAACCAAGCTTGCTTTTGACTACAAATGTAAGAATTTAATTGCCTAAAGTACAATTAAAAGGACCATTTCAATAACCTAACTGAACTGACTTGACATTAAAATCTATCATATCATTTCATTAAAGGATAAGATTCATATTTTATGGAGGATAAAAAGGGATTTGATAAAATTCAATTGCACACAGAAAAATGTTATTTTAGTATAATGAGTGTATCTTTAGGCAGAGGCTTACATACCATGGAATGGATTAAATTGCTAGACACAAATGTTGATTGCTGAACACCATTCCATACCTTTAAATTTTAAAAATGAGTCCTGGACTCTGTATTGTGGGGTTTCTTTTTATTTTAAAGGAACAATATTCTATATATTCTTTAAGAATTTCATGTACATATATAATGTATCTTGATCATACTCAACCCCTCCCCATTTTTAATTTTCCTATATCTCCCCAACATCCTTCTAACAAGTTGATATCTTCTTTTCTTCTTTTTCTTTTTTTATAATCTGTGGAGTATAGTTAATTAGTGATCCCTATATGTGTGTGAATATAGAGCCACCCACTGAAACATGGATAACTTACCAGAGAGCATGCTCTTAAAGAAAACTGACTCTCCCCTCCAAGCCATCAACTGTCAGGTGGGGCTTGTGTTCCCATATTGGATCTATGCTGTATTGTTGAATGGTTTTATCTTCTGTGGGTCTTGGATAAGTGACCTTAGATGCTTTGAATCATGAGTACAATAGCTCTTTTATGTCCAAAAGACACTGTCTCATCTCAGTCCTCCCTGGACTCTGACTTGCAGGCTCTTCTCATTCCTCTTTTGCAATGGGCACTGAACTCTGAAGGGAGGCTCTGTGATGTGGTAGTTTGAATAGGTATGGTCCCCATAGACTTATGCTTTTGAATGCTGGCCCATAGGGAGTGGCACTATTAGGATATGGTATGGCCTTGTTGGAATAGGTGTAGCCTTGTTGGAGGAAGTATGTCACTGTGGGAGTGGCTTTGAAGTCTCCTATGCTCAATCGATGCCCAATGTGGCCCATAGTCTCCTTCTGCTGCCTACAGATCAAGATACAGAACTCTTAGCTCAAACCATGACCATGTTTGTCTGCAAGCTGCCAAGCTTCCTGCCATGATAATAATGGACTAAACCCCTGAAACTGAAAGCCAGCCCTAATAAAATGTTTTCTTTTGATCATAGTGACTCTTGACATCAATAAAACCAAACCAAGACAAGTGAGTATTCCACAGTTGTGCAATCTCTGCATTTTAACCACTTGTGAGATTCCTCTGTAATTTTTTTTAACAAAAATGCAACTAATTCTTAAGAACACCAACTTATCTTAAAGAACCCAGCTAACAGCACAATTAGCACTGAAATAAGAGTGGCTTTCTCTGTTGAATTCTGGGAAAACAGAAGAATGTCTACTCTGAGCTGTGCTAATTATCTCAACCCTGAAGACAAAAGAGGAAAGTATTTGAAAATAATACCCAACATTGCTATTTTTTGAATTATCATCATATTACTGTTCTGGCAAGCTGCAAGGAACTAAAGATCCTTCAAAATGAGTAAGAGCATTTAGTCAGTCTCTGGGTAAAAATTGGGTATACAAAAATGAGTAACTTCCCCATATATTAGCAACAACTGGCTAGAAGAACAATGAAGAGAAAGTATTCAATTTACAACAGAGAAAATATAGATGTGCAGGAATAAACCAATCAAAACTTATTTAGAGCCTTTATAAAGAAGATTTTAAAACCTCACAAAGGCATATAAAAGTGTATTTGAATAAATGGAGAGAAATACTATTCCCTTGGAAAGTAAGACTTAATATCATAAAGGTATCAATTAAATCATAAATGATTTAAAATTTAGCCATCAACTTGTTTCAACACAGGCAGCACTGTATAAAAAGTATATCTAGATAAGTAAATTCAGAAGACTAGAGAGAAAATTATGAAAACTAATGACAAGAGCTGACTCTACCTGATATTAAAATCCATCATTAAAAATCTATCCCAGAGCTACAGGAATGAAAGTGACTTATTACTGGTACAGAAATAGGTGGCAAAGGAAGACATCAAAGACAGTTTGAGGAAGGGAAGTGAGACTTTTGCATTCCTGATCTTCCTTTATATCTATAGCACCTAAGAATGGGACCCTCTAGGGCCCCACCTTACCTGTTCCTCTCTGTTGCTCTCAAATGTTGATTGTCTCATTTTTTTAGTCACTTTAAGTACTTTCTCTGTGCTTTTGAACACCATATGCTGGTTCACTTACCTTGGGTACTTCTCACCTTCCTGATTCAGGAAAATCACAAATGCAAGACCAAGCTCTTAACATTAGTACCCAGGATACACCTTTCCTAATTCAGAAATAGGCCCTTCTGTCCTTAAACAGCTGTCATCAAAATCCTAACAGATAACATGTAGGCATCTCAGATTTCTTAGCTATTGTGAGCAATGCTTCAATAAACACAAGATTTCAGAATGCATGAAGAAAATGCCATGCCTTTAGATCATGGGATACTATTAGACCACTAAAAAGAAAATCTAGTCATTGTGACAACATGGGGGAACTCTTATGTTAAGTGATGTAAGCCATACATACATAGAAAGACACATATCACTAGACCTCACTTGGAGACAGAATTCAAAGCTTTTGATCACATCAAAGTTGTGAAAAGAATGTCAGGTACTGTTGCTCAGGCTGAGAAGGAAGAATAAGAAAAGGCTAATTGATCAGAATAAGTTATAGTTAGATAACAATATTATGGTCCGGATCTTAAATGTCCATCCAAGGCTACATGCTGAAGGTGCTGTCCATAGGCAAAGGCCTATAGAGGGTGCTTGAATACGTAAGAGGTGGGTCTCACCGAAGGAAATGGGTTACTGGGTACACTTCCATAAAAGATGTACTGGTATTTCTCCCTTTCCTCGTTCTTTTTTCAAACCACCATGAGGGCAAACACTTTCACTACTGCACATGCCCCTGCCATGATATTCTTCACATCACAGTTCAGAAGCAACAGCAGCAAATACATTTTTCCTTCTTTTAGTTGACTGCTTTGAGCATTTCATCACAGTAATGGAAAGCTGAACAACATGTGAAGTAATAAGTTCTGACTTGCTGTAGAACTACAGGATGGTGACAGTCACTGAGGATGTACTGTATCTTTCAGAAACTAGAAGAAATGATTTTGAAAGTTTTCGCCACAATGAAATGATAAATGATGAGCTAGAAATGGTGGCACATGCCTATAGTCCCAGCACATAGGAGGTAGAGGCAAATGGTTGCACTTAGAATCAGCCCAGGCTATGTAGTAAGCCTCTACCATAAAACACAACAAACCAAAAACATAAATGAGGATATAGATATGTTTAACATAATTTAGATATTAAATAATGAAGGTGTGTATTAAATTACTATACAATTTTAAAATTGGTATTTTTAAAATTCATCAAATATGTTAAGAAATTTTCATTTTTTAATTTAAATAATTGTGCAAATTATTTTTGTAATCTGTATAATTACAGAATAATTTGACACCTTTCTTTGTCTCACCCTCTCATCTGCTTTATCAGGAAAGATTATGGACACACATTTAAACTATTATCTTAAAAACAGCTACTACTTACGGCTCCTCTGCCCTTCCCAAACTAAGCTCTGTGGCTTCAGTATAGGCCACCACAAGGCACTCTTTCCTGCTATCTTTGGATTCCTCTTGACTACCTTAATCCATCTTCTCTATGACAGCCAGACTGATTCTTCTACATTTCATAACTACTTATATCTTTTCTCTGTTCAGAACCCATAAATAGAATAAATATGCACAATGTCACTTTAAGCCCACTTTAAGTTCTGTAGTTCTGCTCCTGGTTCTAGTGATCTGCTGATCATTACTCAATAGCCAGAAGTTAAAAAATAATTATGCACCCATTTGCATGCACACACATGTATGCACATACACGCATGCACACACATTTATTATAAATCTTACTTCACATAAAAAATGTGTAGCACATAACTTTCAACCAGCGATGCGCTCTGCAGTATTTGTTCTTCATTGTATATAATTCCATATAATTAGCGAATTTCATAAGCTTCACTGTGTTCCCCAGACTTGTAATTTTACCAACGCTATGGCTACAATAGATAAGTGAGGACAGTTTCTGGTTGACATGGCTCTGTATATTAATGATTAAAAATAAAATGAAACAATGAAAAAACATGGGGAACTTACCTTCTTCAGCAATGATATGAACAAGGCCTGGGACCCAACTGGATAATATGTAAAAATTATGCATTACTTACTTATCTTGTTAATGTGACTAATACAAAAGCAAATTCAGGAAGACTAGGTTTACTTTAGCTCATAGTTTGAGGAAAAACTCCATCATGGCAGAGATGTCATGGCAGCTAGAGCTAGAGGCAGCTGGTCACCTTGCATCTGCAGTCAGAAGGCAGATGGAAATGAATGCTGATGGCTAACATGCATTCTTTCTTTCTTCAGCCTGGGATTCCAGGCCATGGAATGGTACCTCCTACATTTAGAGTGGGTGTTTTTAGCTCAAGTAACTTGATATAGATAATTTCACAGTTGGTTCCTCAGATTTTTCCCATGGTGATTCTACATCCCATTGAGTTGACACTCAAGATTAGCTATCAAAGATTATGTGGGTTTAGAGTATTGATCTTCAGAAGCAAAAGGAAGTCTGGTTCAACACAATTCAGTAGCCAGTGGTGGCTCAAACTTCAAGAGTCTGACACTAGGCAGTTTATTTTAGGCATATTTAGATACAGCAGAATTTTAGAAAATAATTCCTTGTGACAATCAACTCAATTTTGTCTGCACAATAAAGCTTAAGGCGTTACTACATAGAAACCCTTTGTAAAGTACATGTGATTTCTTCTAAAAAAAATGAGTTCTATAGATTGACTACATGTGGTATCTTAAGGGTCTGGGAGAGAATCTGGTGTAGTCTCTATCATATAGAGACTGCAAAGGTCACCAAGTTATTAACCACCTCCCCTCCAGTTTGTAAAGTACATGTGACATCTCCCATAAAGATGGGTTCTTTTGACTGAGAAACAATGTTCAAAATAAGGATCTAAGAAGGGTGACTCAGATAAATATAAGAGTCTCAGGGGAGCCTATAGATAGCACAGAGGTCACTAGGCTATTAACCACATCTAATCCCAGCCTTCTGGGAAGAAAATAGGTTATATATCTCTTCCTTTGAAGAGACAATCCTCTGTGTTTCCTTAGTATTCATCTGTGAATACAAGAACCTCTGTACCCCCAACAAGATTATGTCCCAATTTTTATCCTTGTCACAGTGTAAGTGATAGAAGCATGACATAATACAATTCAATCTAAATTATTTAACACATTCTTCATAATTTTAGATCTAGACCAGTGGTTCTCAAGCATCCTTAAGCTGCAACCGTTTAATACAGATTCTCATGTTGTGATAACCTCCAACCATAAAAATACCTTGTTGCTACTTCATAACTGTAAATTTTCTTCTGTTATAAATTATAATGTAGATATTTGATATGTGACCCCAATGGGGTCACAGCCCCCTCCCCACCCCCCGATTAAAATGCACTGGTTTAGACCTTTGACTAAATGAAGTCACTGTGCATTTTCAAAGTTTGCTGATTTCCATGGTTTATTTATCTTCTCTGTGGGCAGCTTCCAACCTGCTGTCACTGGGTGCAGGGCCATGGAGCATGCATGAGTTCATTGTGATGTTTTTACCATACACATAAGACAGTTGCAGTCAACTTCAACAAGCAGAGATAATGTTCAGATGTAGTAACAAGACGTTTTCACCTTAGAGTTTTGGTACAGTGTATTTCATTTTAATTTTATATAATTTAAGTTGTGATAATGACTATGTTTAACAACTGGATTCACAATTTCTAAAAGCTTTTTATGTGTCTCTTCCAAGCAGGTGAACACAGCTGCCGGGCTCCTGTTCCCATCGCTCTTCCGTGTGCCTCCCCTGGCTCCAGTCATAGTTGGCTTCTTATTGTCCTTCAACACATTGAGCAGCGTTGTCACTCACTGTTCCCACTGAAGTACAGGAGCCTGGCACACTTGACCCTACAACCACACAACTCAACCCCTACATGAAAGTTCCTGCTCTGAAAGAGTCATCCACTCCCACTTTCCCACACATAAGCAGCAATTTGGACCCAACCCTGCACCTTTTTTGGGCTTCATGTGACTTCTTAATGTTGATGGCTTTCTGACACTTTGTATGTTTTATTTGTTGATTTTGTGACTCCATCACTCTCCCCTGGAAATTAAATCTTATGATGAAGGTCATTGCCTCTCATTACTGCTGTTTTCCAAACATTTTTTGTTAAATAAATTTAAGAATTTACTTAGTACTATCAAAACGAGGACCTGGGGTGTCAAAGGATCTACAAAGAAAACCACTAACAAGGACAAACGAGCAATATCATGACTATATAGAGGCTCTTCTAAACCAATTAGTGAGTGAAAATGTATAATAAAGACAAAATGTGACATATGTCTCATGGATATATGTGATATAAAAAATTTAAAAAAACAGGTTTTTTTTTTATGACCATTGCTTTTCTATAGAATATAGAAATAATAAAGACAAAAAGGATGTTTATGTCATGAATATATATGACATAAGTAATGAGAAAAAGTTTTGTTTTAATGCCAATTGCTTTTTTATAGAAAAAATACAAAATAAACAAATAGATTTCCACATAGTTTTCTAGCAAGTTAACTACAGAGATATGTTAACAATTTGACTTTGGCACAGTAAAGTTTATGTATCATGGACCAAAATATAAACAAAGCTAACCATTCAGAAGGAAAATTCAGAGTTTCAAAATACAGAATGCCCAAGCTCTATTATCTAGTGTTTTTACTGCTATGACTTTATACTGGTGATACAATAGAATTTGTTTAAAAGGGGACTTAATGGTTTTTTAAATACCAAAGATGGAGGAGAATAAACCAAATGGAAGAAGAACGAGGAAGAAGATGAACAATAGAAATTAGAAAAGTGATCAGTGGTAACCTTATGAAATGGAATTTGATACAGATATAAAACGAATATAATCTTGACAGTCTGGAGATGCCCTAGTGTTATGATGTGAATATCACCCCATAAGTTTATGTGTTTAAACACTTGGTCCCCAGCTGGTAGTAGTGTTTTGGGAGGTTGTAAAACCTTTGAACAGGGGCCCAGCTGGCAGATGTAGGACTGGAGGGACATGGCTAGTGGGTTATAGCCATCCTAAATTCTGGTCCAAGCCCTCTGCTTTCTGACTGCCAACACAGTGTAACCAACTACTTCATACTCCTGTTGTGGCTGCCATGAGCTACTTCTTCTTCCTTGCCCTTTCCTGCCATGATGCACTGAACCTCCTTAAACAGAAACAGAAGTAAGTTCTTCTTTCCTTATACCACATTCAGGTATTCTGTTACAGAAATAAAATTTTTAAAAAGTATTTAATATAAAAATGGTGCCAGAAGTGAGGTCATCACCATGATAAACCCAACAACACAATCTTTGGATGCTTTAAACTTACTTGTGGGAGGAATGTGAGAGACTATGCATCTGTGGGCTATAGATGGCATGGAATGCTCTAGTCAGAGTTTACTGAAGTCATTAAAGGTACACATTAAAGACTGTGCTGGAGAAGATTTAGGACTCAAGAACTCTTCTAGGAATCAGACTAACAGACATTCGTGGTGCATTCTGACAAAACACCTTGCTATGTTCTGCCTGTGTTAACTTTGCTTAGAGAGACATGAACACATGTCTGTTCACTTCAGATTTGGGGACAAATGAGAGATCTAAAAAAATAATTCCATCCAAATGCAATTTGGTGGAAAAATGAGGTTTTTTTTTTTTTCAGTTCATTTACAGAACTATGAGGGGGGGTTACTAACAAAATTGAAGATGACCTTCAAACCAGCCACATCACTAAAGAGCTCTGCCCTGCATGGATAATAACTTCTTGAAAGCTGTGTAGGTTGAGGTTCCCCTTCAGATAGCCTTCCATACACACACACACAAACACACACACACACCGTACCTCATAAGTCCACATACAGACATACAGCTAGGGCAGAATTAGACACAGCAGAAAGAAGTGAGTGGCTGTCATCTCAGGAGTGAGACTAATGGTCCTTCCCATGTCCTCCAGCTGAGAGGGAATGCCAACAAACCCAAACATGTGAGGGCCTACCTACGGTAGGTTGTCATAGCTGCTCTACCACCTTAAGATAGTAACAGTCTTGTTACCCTAAGAGAAGAGTGCTCCCTCATACCACATCCTGAAATCTGGTGGCACTACATTCAAAATGAATTTGCAAATTTGCATGGCCAAGGAATTCGAAGACATTAAAATCCAGGTTGTGGCATGATTATTGCTCATACCCTTAGTCTTAGAGTGAAAGAGAGAAGAGTTAGAGGAAGAAGGATTGGGAGACGGAGAGGGGATGATGGAGGGGAGAGGGAGAATAATGAGACAAAGAAGAAAGTGAAGCTGAATAGTTTTCAATGTTTAGTTTGCCAAGAAAAGGAGCCCAGTTGAGTTGAAACATGGCAGCTAAGAAGATAAGAATGAAGAAATTATGATCGAAAAGATTAGCATGATAAAGAGAAGCTTCACACTCTGCCATGGGACAATGGGAATGGAGCTGGAAGAGAACAATACCACATCATCTATCCAAGTCTCCAGGATGTAGAAATGCAAATTAACTTGAAGGAGAGTAGCTGAGCAGACACAGCCTCCACAGGGCTTTTCTGCTCCAAACTGGACACCTTTGGAAAGGCTTTCCATGGTTCAGCTATGTAAGTGCCAGGCTGCTAAAATCATGGCCCTGGAGGGGCAGGTTGCCTCCCAAGTGGCCAGCATAATTTGGTGGCATCATCCACAAGGTGCTGATTTTCCAGGCAGGGAAGATGCAAGAGTGAGGGGGTCATGGAGGCTTGTGTCAAGGTTCCAGAAAGCTACCAAGGTTGAGATGGATTCTCTACATGGACCAATAAAGGAGAATCCTGTGTTGTAATGGATATCCAGGACATTAGAGATTATAAAAACATAGGATGTTTTTTAAGGAAAGTTGCAGGTATTAAGAGGAGTTGGCATAAGAAACGTGCCCCAGGCAATAGATAACATGGTCAGACCCAAACCTGTTGGGGTTCTAAATTGTATAACCACACTCCCCACCAAGATGGCAGATTTCAGAGCTACAGGGTCGTATATTTGTCCACTAGGTTTTCATCTTGATTCGTGCTGCTCTTTTCTTCCTGGGCTCTCATTCCTCTGTTTTGGTCAGGAATGTCCACTCTGTGCCATTTTATGTAACTTGTTTTTTGTTGTTTTTGTTTGTCTCTGTGTTGGTTGTGCTGTGTTTTCCATTGTTAATGTTTGTCTTATAGAGGCTTACTTTAAGAGATTGCCTTGTGTCTTAGAAGAGACTCTGCACCTCCAGCTTCTGAACAGTGCTGTAACTGTAAGACCATGGAGACTTAGAAGTTAAACTAAGTGCATTTTTCATTATAAGATGGCCATATGCCTATGGGAATTAGGAATAAATTTTGTTTACAGTTTGATTGTGAACTGTTTCCCTGAGTTTGAATACTTAGTCTCAAGCTGATGGTTCTGTTTTGGAAGTTATGGAAGCTTAGAGATGTGGAACCTAGTTGGAGGGTTTGGGGGCCTGGGCAAAGGGCTACAGTTGACCTTGTTTTGGCCCAAATGCTCTGTTTCCTGACTGCCAACAAGTAGTTACTGCCTCATGCTCTTGCTGACCTAATTAAAAGCCACACCCATTTTCACCACTTCCCGGTGTAATGGACTGTACCATGTCAGACCATGAGCCAAAATAAACCTTTCCTTCCTTAAGTTGACTTTTTGAGGTAAATTATCTTAAAAGAAAGAAAAATATGTAATACACCTACCAAATAAACATGCCCACCCAAAGGGACAATCTTGGAGTGTCTCCTGGGGAGTTAGTGTGGGCACATTAGATGAGACTCCTCTTGTGGTCTCAATCCTGTGACCTGGGTGACAAGTTGCTGTCATATTACCTCTCTAGTTGGCCAGAGTATCTCTGCCTCCTAACTAGGGCAACCTCAAACTCTTTATCCTGCTTGATCCTAGGCAGGGACCCAGGAATAACCCCATGCTGATTCCATTGAATTTTTAAACAGGATGCTAATATAGTGTGCTAATGATCAAAAGCTCAGAGGGCATTTTTTTTTAAATGTCAGAGAACTTGACAGAATGAGTAGAAAGAATGTCAGAAGGTGAGAATGAGGAGGAGTCATGAGTCAGGGGCAGTGACAATAGCTCAAAGGTATAATTGGGCCATCTGCTGTGATACTCCACAGGAGTCTGGTTCCCTGTGGTTTGTGCAAATCTAAGAGAGGAGTCATCTAGTAGGGCTGAGTGCTTTCTAAGAAAGGTCCAGAAAGTGCAGGCAGACCCTTCCCCAGAAAAGAGCCAGTTTTTCACAGCAGGAGGCCTAGGTAGAATTTCTTGAGCTCTTCTGCAGTTAAGATTTGCTTCCCAAGCATCTTTCATATGACTAAGGCACCTTGCACACAGTGAGAGCTTAACCCCATGGGAGTTGTCTGAACTCTAAGAACATCAGACATTGGAAAGTTGCCAAAGGTGTGGGAGAGAAAAGAACTGCATTCAAAGGAAGTATATTCAGATACTGCATGTGAAATAAGAGAACCAAGATCAGCCATGACGTTCTGCATGAGCAGTCAGTTCTGTTATGGAGACTAGCATGGACATGCACCCCAAAACTAAGACCAACTGTTACGAAGATCTTCACTACAGAAGATATTCATATTTAGGTGAAGACCACACAGTAAATGGGGATCTGTGTCTGCAGAATTTCTGGTGACATTTGAAAACCAGCTCTGGACATATCAGAGAATGGCAAACCCAATAGAGCTCCTCAAAGCAAACAAATAAACAACAACAATAACAACAAACAGGAGTGCAGTAGTGAATAGAACAGGTTCTTAATTCGATAAGAAACAAGAGCTATCAATTACCACTTCTTTTCCAGATGTCAATAATGACAGTTAAGAGGAAGATAGAAACAGGAAATCAGGGAATTTCTTTGAGAAAATTTGCCATGAAGTTAGTGAAGGAAACTTTCCCACTACTCAGTCACATGAAAGCACCCCAAGAGCTTTCCCAGAGATGAATTTCCTGCAAAGTCTTCTGAAACTGGAGCATATGAGGTTGCTCTGGAGACATTGGAACTCTGTGGTCAGACACTGGTTTCAGCAGACTGGCCTGCTGAGCAGACCACTCTTACCAGCCAACAAGGTATTTCTTTCGTGGGGCATCAAGAAACTGAAATCATCACTATAGCTCTAATTTCAAGTGACTCTCACATTGACTGATTCAGGCCCAGACTTCACGGCTCTTTGCTTGACTGTCTATAGATGACTGTGGTTGGCTCCATGTATCCATGTCTGAGTGCATGCTATCTTAAGTACACAGGCAGAGAGTGGTGGAGCAGAGGCACTCTTTCCTGTGCTCTCATCCCATCGTCCCCCTTTCAGCTTTTCACCATGACACACATCCTCTGAGTGACCAGGCCAAGCTTCCCTAAGACTTTGGCAACTTTTCTTTTCTCCAGAAAAGTCAAAATGTTTCCCCATGTTCTTCATCTCCAACATATATAGTGAGACTATGCTCCCCATGAGCCCTCACTGTGCTGGATGAAGGACAGATATTTTGGCAGACAGGATAACTCTTCTGCTTTCCCCAAGGCCCCTCTACAATCTTCTCTGCTTGCCATGAGATGACATCAACATGAAGGAATTTAACCCAAGGAATGAGATGGTTTTAAAGAGTCAGAGAAATGTGGTTGGCAACAGCATCATTCACATTGATGCTATAAATTTCAAAGCATAAATTGAACATGAGCAGGAAATAAATTATTGTTCATATTTTCCTTCTCACTCTGCAGGAGATATTCATCTGTGGGCAATAAAAACAAAGCACGAAACAGCCTTTGAGAGTCCCTAGAAGCCAGCATCAGGAGGCAGCTTTGGCAGAGGCACCATCAAGAGTGATGACTTAACCAGCCTTAAACAAAGGCATTAGGGGATGTCAGAGTCAGGAAGCTGAGCATTGTCTCCAGCAGACTGACTGAGAGACAGGGAACTGTATGGACAGTCACATGATCACAGCTGCTTCTCCTGGTAAGACATTAGAATACACAGACACTGTGTACTCAGCTATATAGAGAGTGACCAGGAACAAAAAAGATCACTCATGAACCTGAGTGGCAATAAAACCCACCTGGACACTCCAGAGACTTCTCACATGCACCAACCAGACAGCAAGCAGAGATTCTGTCTAGGCTTCACCCCACAGTTACCTGGCAACAGCCAGGTGTGCCTAACTCACTGTAAGAGGGGCTGCTTGCCCCTCCTCTCTTTCTTGCTCTCTTGTCATCTTGCTCTCAATCTGTCCTCTCTCCTTCCCTCTCTCTTTCCATTCCCCTCCCCCATATCTTTCCGTGTGCTCATGACTGGTGTCTACTTCTCTGCTCTCTCTCTCTCTCTGTCCCTTTATCTGTGTCTACTACCCTCTCTCCTCCCCTCCCCATATCCTGAATAAACTCTATTTTATACTATATCTATACTATACTATACTATACTATACTATACTATACTATACTATACTATGTGGCTGGTCCCTCAGGTGGAAGGGATGCCTCAGCATGGGCCCCACAAAGCCATGGACCTTACTACACATCCACCAAACATATTCCTTCTCTCCTTATCTTTTTGTAAAATAAAACACTAAGAATGAAAGTTAAAGCTAAAGAAAAAATCATAAAAATAGCTGAGGTAGGAGCTGGAGAAGAAGTCAGAGTTAAGATTCTGTATGCTTAGTGGAACAATGGTAGGTTCCCAGCATCCACATCAGATGTCGCACAACTGCCTGTAACTCAAACTCCAGAAGATCAGTTGCTGTCTTCTGGTCCCTGCAGGTACCTGCACACATAACAAAAATGAAGAAATAGCAGATTAGAAAATATTAGAAATATAACAAAACTGGTCAAGTATATACCAAATGCATTCAGTTAAGGCATTACCTATATGCAAGTTACAAATGCAAAAATAAGTTATTTGACAAAAAAAAAAAAAAAAAAAAAAACCCTCAAAAACCAAAAGACATGCAAATAAAATGAGATAAGGTATTTAGTATAAAAAGGTGATTGTACACTAGGATTGTAGTACACACCTTTACTCCAGCACTTGAGAAGCAGGGCAGCATGATCTTTGTGAGTTCAAGGCTAACCTTGTCAACATAATATGTCCCTGCCTCAGATAAAAACAAGCAAATAATCAAAACAACAGCAAAATCCTGGATGATTGGATTTCTATTTCTAGCACTATTTAAAGACTAGATAATTAAAGAAATGTCCTTGGTATCAAATATATAACTATAGTATCTATACTTAATTAAAATTTGTAGAATATTGGTTATTATACTTATTTATTTGTGTGTGTATACATGAGGAAGTCAGGAAAACCTTCAGGAATAGGGTTTCTTCTTTTACCATGTGGAGCTCAGTGATCAAACTCAGGTTGCTAGGCTTGGCACAAGTATCTTTACAAGAATCACATCATCCAGTCTGTTGGGATCAGGAATCACAACACAAACCATAAGAACATCAATTTCAGTTAAACAAGAATAGTTTATTGAATGCAACTGTATGAATCCAATCAATACAGTATTGAACCCAATACTGACCTACAGGCCACAGGCTGTCATTGAGCAAACTACCCTTGCTTGACTGAGATCAGTGTTCATATGGTTTTTGTGGCAATTTCTGAACTGAAACATTTGGTGCATTGGACTGGGAATGCCCCTTACCCTCAAGTACCCCTTCATTATTGCTAGTGAACACCACCAAGCTGGCTTCTCTTGAGGAGGTAAGTTTCCTGTACCTACATCATTCTTTTTCTTGGTTTGGTCTTGTTTTGGTTTGGTCTAGACTTTTGGAGACCCAAGAGGAGAGCTGGACACAGCAAAAGCACCTAGGGTCAGAGGAGGTCAGGAAACATCCTGCTTCCTATCTGGTTCCCACTGGAGGAATGTCTGGTTCTGGGTCCCTTTGGTGGAACATCTGGGTCCCTTTGATAGGATATCTGTTTTCTTCCCCTTCCCCCTCCCCCTTCCCCCTTCCCCCCAAATTTCTTGGTTGGCCTTGTCTGTCAGTTTATGTTTGTAGTTTCATTTTGTTGTTTGGTTGTTGCTCTGTGTTTCATATTCAAAAGAAAAAATAATGGCTAAAATTTTATCTGCTGGCTGTTTACACCTTGATTTAGTTTTAATTCATTTCATGGTTTTATTTATTTATTTATTTATTTATTTATTTATTTATTTATTTATTTTTAGAAAAAAAGCAACCCAGGATAGGAGAAAACCATTCTCAACAATAAAAGAACTTCTGGAGGAATCGCCATCCCTGACCTCAGGCTGTACTACAGCAGTGATAAAAACTGCCTGGTATTGGTACAGAGACAGGCAGGAAGATCAGTGGAATAGAGTTGAAGACCCAGAAATGAACCCACACACCTATGGTCATTTGATCTTTTCAAAGGAGCTAAAACCATCCATGGAACAAGAACAGCATTTTCAACAAATGGTGCTGGTTCAACTGGAGGACAACATGCAGAAGAATGCAAATCAATCCATTCTTATCTTTGTGTACAAAGCTCAAGTCAAGTGGATAAAGGACCTTCACATAAAACCAGACACACAGAAACTAATAGAAGAGAAGGGGGGAAGACCCTAGAATACCTAGGCATAGGGGAAAAGTTCCTGAACAGAACACCAATGGCTTATGCTCTAAGATCAAGAAATGACAAATGGGATTCATAAAATTGCAAAGTTTCTGTAAGGCAAAGGACATGTCAATAGGACAAAACGACAACCAACAGATTAGGGGAAAAGATCTTTACCAATCCCACATCCAGATAGAGGACTAATATCCAATATATACAAAGAACTCAAGAAATTAGACTCTAGACAACCAAATAACCTATTAAAAAATGGGGTACCGAGCTAAACAAAGAATTCTCAACTGAGGAAAAGCAGTTGAATTGAGACAACAAAGACTGATAAACTGGTGCTCCTCCCTTGACTGCTGGAGATGCTCTGCCTCTGGCCTAGATCAGGCTGACAGCAAGCCATTGGCAGCAGCAGTTTCTCAGCATCTCTGGTAGGAAAGCTGATGGCTAGTTCTGCTACAAAATCTATGTGCCTTGAGAATTGGATCCAACAGGTAGCAAGGTGCTCTTCTCCTTGAAATTAAAATTTTGTCTATCTGTTTCAAATGTATAAAATCTATGTGGCCCACTACATATTTATTTCTGACTAGTCTTAAATATATACGTTTACTATGTTCTTCATGTCTTGGTTATAAAATATTGGCTTGTAAGTTATGGTGTATGGTAAAATCTGTAACTTGGTAACATAAAGTTAGCTTAAAAACATATAACTGAGGGTTAAAGCCATTCTGGCAACAGCACACAGCATGACAACCCACAGAAACAGGTCTCTAAAGATACTTTTAAATTAGGATAATATTTTTATTTAATTCCTGTCCTAAAAATCATTCTTCTAAACAAATTTAAGATGTTTTTTAATGGGGTATTAAAGCTGCACCTTCATATGTTTGCATACAAGAACTTTTCTTCTGGCAGCCGACTTTATAACATCAAAATAATGCACTTGGTATTGATTTTAGAGACACTGGAATGTTTAAACTGTTAAATATTGGTTTTGTCTTCTAAAATTATTATTGTTCTATGACTTCACTCTTAAAAGATATTTTATTTTGATATCAGAAAAGCAACTTTAAAAAATTGTAGTTAAAATATAAACTATGGGACATTTTAAAATTTGTTGAATATTTTATTGGAATGTCTTTATTAATATATGATGGTTACAATGAAGGTGGAAATTTTAATGAAAATAACTATAATAATGATGGAAACTACAATGAATTTGGATATTATAATGGACAACAGCAATCAAATCATGGACCCATGAAGGAGAGACAGTTATGATGAGAAAATCTCAGACAATCCCTGTTCTTATAGCTCTGGATCTGAGAATGGAAATAGTGAATATGATAACAGGAAATTTTCATTTAAATGTAATCCACCACTGTGTTAGTTCATTAATTTATTCATTAGTTAGTTAAAACTACGAGGTCTCTTAGTTAAAATAACAGTTTGCTTTTTCATAAGCTTCAATGTTACAGAATAAACAGACTTTAATGTAACTTTTTTACTATTCTTCATTGTAAAGTCTGAGGATTCAAAAGCTTCTAAAAATATTTGAGAATCTAAGAAAATGTTTAAGAGTTTAGGAAAATGTTTGAGGTTGATAAATGCAAATTATAATGTTAAAAGGTCTACTATAAAAATGGGAGATGTTTCATATATCCCCTGCATGCTATTGTTATTTCAAAGTTCAGAATTTTAACATTGAATCAGTGGAGTTCAGGTTAATTAATGGAGCATTAGCAGCTCCGGCACAAGCTCAAATTTTTAAATTCCTCTTGGCTGTCTTCTGAATATAGAATTAACGATGCTTCTCATCACGCTACAAACATTTCAGTTCAATCTGTATATCTAGCCCTCTGGATTGAGACAAAGAATGTTCCATGCCTTTTGACCCAAATCTATATCTTTTATTAAGTCTCAAAGGCACGAATCTACTGCTGTTGTATTACAGACACCTGCTATCTACTTTTTTTCTAAAAGTATGTATTTTAATACAATGGTAATACTAATGTATATCCTTTTGTAAGCTAAAATTCACATAAGCTTCAGAGGATTAAAAAAGTCATTAAGACTTGGATGTACCTGCCACAGATCAAATGAACTTCAGATAAGTACATCCTTGAAATAAGATTTTCTCTTTGGTCTAGGATTCTTTACCTTCCCCAATTACTAACAATTTTTAACTTCTGTCACTGGTCTATATTTATCTTAGCAGATTTTCACCTGCTGATAGACTCCATCCAGGGATTACCTGTGGACTGCAAGCTGATGAGATCTGGATTGGCTGAAAGCTGTTGCTATCCAGTCCAGCTGATATGATTGCTTCCTGTCTTTCAGCTAATCAGATGCTTCTGATAAATGACCCATTGTCTAGCCTTTAAACTGCCTTTCAGCCTTCCTGTGCCCCAATGACAATGTCCTAATTTCAGCTGGAAGTAGTTACAGAAGAGAATACATCATCCTTTGTCCCACCTAACAGGCTGAAATGCTAAATCAAAAGGAAACTCCCTGGCATAAGGGACAAATGGCACCTATAAAGCCAACTGACAAACCACTAAGCAGCACATTTGTGTCCAGCTTATGGTCCTCCAGACCTACTATAACTCCCTGGCCTCAAAGGAATAATTTGAGTGAATTAGACTCACAAGAGCAACTCAAAGTGGGGAATGAGGCCTGCTCCTTTTAACATAACTGTAGCCATTTTGTATTCAGTCTCCATTTTGCTCATAAGGGAAATTAAGTTCAGGTTCTCAGACTCTGATTCCCAAAGTAATTATCTATAGCTGACACTGAAAAATTCTCCTAAAAGGTCAATAACACTATGGTTGTAATACTCACGCTGTGTTATCTCAATGCTCTGAAATTCCCCTGTTCACCATCTATCTACCACCCCTCATATCTCACTTAGGACCAATCAGCTTAAAGGTTAGCTAGTTAGCCAAATGTAGTACTGCCTCCACCCTTGTCTTCTGAACATGGTTTTTTCCTATAAAAAGCCTGCCCTAAGAACAGACTGGCACCACAATTAGGCTCCTGACTCCTTTTCTGTGGTCCTGATGGATCAGTCTTGGGGTATGGTTCAATAAACTATTCTTGTTAACTGAGATCAGTGTTCATATGGTTTATGTGACATTTGCTGAACGCCAACAACATCTACTGCTCAACTTGTAGACAACTCCATGAAAGAGTCTCCCTTCTTCTAGTATTTCTTTAATTTTTGATATTGCCTTGCTGGAGGGTGCTTGTTTAATCTTATGAAATTTTGTGCATTCTTTGAGCCTTATAAGCCTCATCCTTGCCTGGAAGACAGAACGTTTTATTCAGGGGAGATAGTCCACAAGTATAATAGAAATGCACAGGAAGGGTAACTGTATTGTTGTCAAGTTGAATTCCAGGATGCATGCTTGCTAAGAAAATACAGGAAATAAAGGCCATGTGGTTATCTCAACCCCAAAACAAACATTTTCATAAAATCCAACCTAGTGTCGGGCAGTGGTGGTGCACGCCTTTAAATCCCAGCACTTGGGAGGCAGAGGCAGGCAGATTTCTGAGTTCAAGGCCAGCCTGGTCTAACAGAGTGAGTTCCAGGACAGCCAGGGCTACACAGAGAAACTCTGTCTCAAACAAACAAACAAACAAACAAAAAATCCAACCTAGTTTAATGACATTCAATTAAAATTATCAAAAAACAAGATGGTTAATATTGATGGCACTTTTACATGATCTAGAATCACCTATGCTTTCAGAGCGTATCTGTGAGAGATTATCTAGATTGGAATAATTGAAATAGGGAGACCCAGTTTAACTGAGTTGAGGTGGGGAGACCCACCCTAACAGTGGATGGTACCATTCCATACATAAGGTCCTGGACTGCATGAAAAGGAGAACAGGGGCTAAACACAGCATCAATTGCTTCCCATTTTCTGACTGGGGACATCATGGTATTAGTTGCCTCACACTGCTGCATCCATGAATTTCTCATTACAATGGACTGTGACCTCAAATTGTAAGCCAGTAATAAACCCTTCCTTCCTCAGATCATTTCTTTACAAATGTTTTATTGCAGCAAAGAGAGAAGTAACTAATATATAAGGAATGGAAAGAACATATTCAACCTGGAAAAGGCATTGGCTAGTTTACCATTCACATCATACTTGTTAATGAGCCTTACTGCTCTTAACCTGAATCCCCAAAGGAATTGTGGAATCTACAGATCTCACTGAGAAAACATCTCACCTGAACAGAACACACTAAGGAAAACTTGTCAATGTACCTTTTACATCGTCTGCTTTCTAGGAAGCTATAGCTCAAACAGACATTGCTGATGCTTCTAATATCACTGTCTAATGTCAGTATCTGTGTTTGGTGACCTTGTCCACACAGGCAGTTGCCCCAGAAAGAAGCCTTATATGTGGTATGTTATTTATGTTTCTCTTCTGTGACCATCTGCCATACACAACTCAAGGTGTTAAAGACTTTTTGTACATGGATTCAGAGTTTCTGCTTCATGGTTGCTTAGTCCCTTGTTCTTGGACAGAACAAACCCATAGCAGGAGTGTTTGGCAAAGCTTATTCATCACATGGTAGAACAGTTACAGAGGAAATGACAGGGACCAGAGGCCAGGTCTGACTTCTTTCAGACCTTACCTCCCAAAGTTTCAACAACCTCTGAAAACTTGGTTGGGAATTAAGCTAAGGTCATGTTTTTTACACAAGACCCTGTGGGGACATTTCATACTCAAACCACAGCATCTCACATTTGGAGCATTCAGTAGCCAATGATCAGTTGAGAGAGCCATTCATCAGTCACTCTGCAGATATGTAGGAGGAGTATGCCTGCTAGTAGTTATGTTTATTTTTTGTGTAGAATGGTTCTGGACTAAATTGCATGGGACTCGAACCTCCTGGAACATAAAACCTACCTCTGGCCTACAAGGAAGTGACTTCTGCCATTGCTATGAAGTTTTTAACTAACTGGCAAGAAAAAGATGTGGGCTTAAGAATAGCTGGGCATTAATATTGCTTTGATAAGAATGGGGAAGTAGCTTGGCTCCATAACCAGACATGGGGTCTTCTCGGTGATGCGAGAGAATTATGTGCTAGGCTTCTACAAGAGCCAGGCCATTTGACAGGGCCCTGGGTTTTGCAGATAAGATTTCTTAAGGGAAACAAATGAATAAACTATGGCCTCTCTGTTCCTTTTTAGGAAAATAGTGTTCCCGTGAGTCCTGCTGTCTCTAGATGGATATTCCCCAGAAGATATTCTTCAGTGGAATTTGCCAAGGGCAGTTACAACTATAGTGATTAAGTCATTTCTGTGTACTCTCTCCTTCTGAATTACATTTCTTTTATTAAAATACTCCCCTCCAAAAGAAATGGACACAACTTTTATTTCTGAAAATAGTCCGAACTATCTAACCTGAAAATCCTTTGCAAATGATAAAAATATTTATATTTATCCTGATACATGGGAAGCCATGGTCTCAGGAAAGGAAATTCTAGGTGTCAAAAACAACACAACTATAGCTACAACCCTAAGCTGATCTAGCAGCAGCCCTAGGGGCACTTTCCTTTTCAGTAACCAGAGGATTGATTTTAATGACCTTACAGGGAAATGAAATGAGGTCTTGATCCTTCTTATGATGAGAAATAGAACAGAGACTTCTGCACAAAAACCAGATTCCCAAAAGGTTTTTACATCCTTACAAAGGGTAGATTCTAAAACATCAGAATAAAAGCACAGTAAAGATGAAAGGAAGTTTGTCAGTCTTAGTCTGGCCTCTCAGTAGAAACACAGTGACTCCTCGGCCAATCCTGACATGATTTTAGGACCAAATGTAAGCATTCTGCAGATCTCCTGACATTGCAAACACATATAAAAAATGGTCTCTGGATACTGATATACTCAGACCAGCTGGAACATAAACATTTATTAAAAATCCACATGGGCCAATGTAACTTCTACACAAGCTTATGTAAAGTTTTCCTACAAACAAAATTCTTCAAATGTGGGTTTGCAATAAAGCTTTCAAAACATGGAAAATATTATTAAATTAATGAGACCAAAAATAAAATGATGCAGTATGATTGGAAGTTTAAGAATATATTAGTAATAAAACTATTATGGAAGTATTGTGTATTTGAGTCAAACAATGTAAAAATTGGGCTGGTACTGACCTGGAAGCTTCATCCCTACTTGCTAGCTTTCATGATGCTGGCAGTGTTATATAAGCTTCTAGAAGAGAAATATAACAATTAATCATGCACAGATGTGAACTCTCTAAGCTACTGTAATGACTGGCCTGGCAAAAGACAAGTCTCCTGGTACAATAGTGGCATAAGCAATCACGGTGGTAACCAACTATCTTCAGATCAGATTTAAGTTCTGCTCCAAAAGACACCATTCTTGAGAAAGAACCTATGGTTGATAGGTCATAAGCTTTAAAAGAGAATCTACTATTATTATTCTGCTAAATGGATATTGTACTAAACCATCTCCTAATGAGTTATAAACATAGACCAATGTATCTCTCAACCTTCATCTAAGGAGCTTCTTTTTGTGGTAGATTGTGATAATAGAGAGACCCACAACTGGCAAAGGTGCTGAGAATAAAAGACTGTTGAGTGCTCAGCACTAAATGGAATATATATAACCTCCTCCTCCCAAAACTCATGGACCATTAGAGAAGAGGAAGCAGAAAGACTAAGAACAGAGGCGGTAGATGACATGAAGAAACCGTCTTAGGCAGATGCTATATGAGGTCACAGCAGTTAGGACAGATTGCATAAGATCTGTGTAAGCCTATCAAGACAAAATCCCACCATGAAGATGGGAGTTAAGTATGAAATCCTACTCCTAGTCATGGAGCCACTGGAACTGTTAGCCAGTAAGAGTGGGAGAAGACATGTTTCTCAAAGACTATAGATCCAAGTAAGTTGGCCACACTCTGGTGAAAGACAACATATTTGAGAATACTCAGACAGTACAAGTTGGTCTTGATGAGTTTAAAAAGAAAATTAGTACACAAAGTCATTGGGTAAAGAAATGGGGTGGATCTGGAAAGAGTTGGCTGAGGAGTAAATATGATCAAAACACAGTATAAACTCTCAAATAACTAATAAATTATACAAAGATAATCAAAGATTGAAATAAGAAATATCACAAATTGAATATGAATAAAAATGAAAAAAATCAAGAAAAATAAGCACTAATCCAAAAAACATTTTCATGGAGATTGGGAAAATGGTTGTTGTCATAACAATTATAAAGATCTGAGCTGAAACTCCAGCCAGTACAACGTAAAATGCCTAGTGTAGCTGTCCATGCTTGCCATCTCAACAGGGTAAAAGCTAAGATGGGAAATTCTAGGGTCTTGTAGGCCAGCCAGCCCAGATGAATTAATGAGTTCAAGGTCAGGAGCATCCTTCTCTTGAAAAATAAGTAGGGAAGTAGTAGAGAAAAATGGCCTGATCAGTAAAGAAAGATGTCTAATGTTTGGCTTCTGCTCACAGGCACATAAATTTGCATATATAAAAAATCACACACATTTTCACAACTCACTTGATGAGGCACTATAAGTTTGACCTCAAAATTCAGACAAGGACAATCTGAGAAAGAATATCTTGTTGACCAATTTCATTCATGATTCAGATGTGAAAAATACTAAAACATCATTACTCTCTAGGATGCAAAGAAATGCATCTGGACTAGTTGAATTATAAGAGGGAACATTTGGTAAGAAAACAAAGGCCAGAAAGGATACCTGATGATGTCAATACAGAGAGAAAGCATTGAAAAATGCTTCTCAATGAACTCTGTCAATATCGATTGTTAGAACACAAGTGTCACTCAACAAGACAGTCCCAAGCACAGAAAGCAAACATGGCAAGTACTGAAGAGATGAATGACAGCAAAGGCATATTCATGAAGGCATCAATGAAGGCTTTTTATAGAGACCAGCAATGAAGCAAAAAAGCAGCCAAGAATAGAGAGTTGATAAATCAGTGGGCCTAATAGACATCAAAGAACATTCTAACCAACGTAAGCATGACAGAAGATCTTCTCGGGGGCTCAGATCTTCTAGAGCAGACCAAGTGCTGGCCATAAAAGTGCTTCAAGAATTTGTAAACTAATGAAAGAGTAGCACTGTAGCCCATACTGTACTCACAGCACTTGAGAGGATAAAGAATTACTCTGAATCTAGGCCAGTCTGGGGTACAAAGTGAGTTCCAGCCAACCTGGGGCACAGACCAGGATTTTGTCTCAAAGCAACCACCACAAATGATTTGAAAATACTGAAATAATGAGAAATGAGAAAGAGAATTAGAAAATATCTTGAGATTAATGAAAGCAAGAACAAACAAATCCAAAATTTAGGAGACACTCTTAAAAGGAAAGCTTACAAACACACAATGCCCATGTCTAACAATTTATAGCAATAAATTGTGAAGACAGAAGATGGGAAATCGATACCCTAACCTTCCTACAAAAGAAACTGGGAGAGAGAAAAGCAAAGACGCTCAGAATAAGTTAAAGGAAGAAAACAAGAGGGCAAGAGGAATTAATGGAATTAATAGAAAGAACAAAGAAAATCGATGACAGTAAAAGTCGGTGCTTTGAAACAATCAACAATATTGACAGACCGACCAGGGGACACAAGAGAAGACTCGCTGCTAAAAGCAAGTGTAAATCGGGAAATGTCGACAAGGCACACCAAAACATTAAGAAAGAAAGTGAGTGCTATAAACTGGATCCAACAAATTAGGAACCAGACAAGATGGATGGATTCCGAGAAAGACACACAATGCTGTGTAATAAGAACTATGATGGTTTGAGTAGAGCGCTAATAAGTAAAGTAAATGAATTAGAGCCAGCGAAAATGTTTGTTGATAAGTCTGACAACATGAGTTCAATCCGGACCCACATGATGGAAGGAAGAAAGTAACTCCCACAAGTAGTCCCTGACCTGCAAACATACACCATGGTGTATGTAACCCACACGCACGCACACACACACAAACACACAGGCACATGCACGCACACTGCATAAATGTAAAAATTTTAAAGATAATGAATTAATAATTTGAAATCCAACTACAAAAAAAAAATCCAAATGATTTTAGTAATACATTTAGTCAAACAGGTGATAGATAATTAGTATATACCTCTCCAACCCAGAAGAACAGATAGACCTCATAACTTGTCTTATAAGGCCAATACATACCAATGATATCAAAACCAAGCTAAAAAAGAAAACTATTGGCTTATGCTCTTTATAAATAAAAGCAAAAGTTTCTCAACAAAATATTGACAAACTGAATACAGCACGTACATACAAAGGTGTTACTTGCCATGAGCAAATGGGAATTATTCTGCAAATGCACAGCTAATTTGACCTATCAGTCAATGAATAGATCCATATTATAGAAAAAGACATGAAAAGATGTGAGCCAGGAGAGGGCTCATGGATAAGTGCATCATTGAACATAGACCTATCAGATCCCACATAGTGCACTAGCATAACACGGTCATAACTCAGACGAGGGATGGCAATCAACATGGAGGAGCCCTTGTAGACTGCTAATCTGCCTACTATAAATGGCAATTCCATTTTAGAGGACTCTATTCAAAAAAACATGAAAAGACATCTTTTATCACTCTGCTCTGGACCGGATTCCCCTGCAAGCCTGCCATAATGCACCACACAAACACACACAAAGAGGTATGGTCTGACTCAGTATTCAAGAGAAACTGTGCATCAATACCATACGAAAGCCACTCATGGCCCTCCGTTCTGGAATCAAAAAGCAAAGAAACTAACAGTCTTGGAAGAAGTGACCATTAAAGTGTGTGGGTCCTGTTAACGAGAATCAAAATAGACCAAAGTTTAGGAAACATTTGACAAATTCTCAGTTGTCAAAAGGATTTACTGTTTGATGCAGCAATTTCACTCCATATTTGCTAAAGCATCAACATAATACACATGGTAAAAACAACTCATATGTCTATTCAA